>JBBMEG010000009.1:12531460-12542946 GCA_037832605.1 Cyclanthera cordifolia | reverse complement strand
AAGAACACTTAGTTTAAATAATAAAAAGACTTTAAAATGTTTATTCATAATTTAGGCTATGTTTGTTTTTAGTAGAAAAAGAGGGTAAACATATACTTCTAAAACATCACCCGTTTGTATTTGACACTATACAACTACGCAACAAACCCTCTATCAAACGACTTCATCGAATTTCATATCAAACATATCATTCAACTACGGCTAACGTCAATCTCCAAACAAGTAATTAATCATATAATAACTATTAAAATCAATCATCAAACCACTATTCAACTATTATTAACTTGTCTACCCCTCTCTGGTCTCCGCTCAACTCTTTTTCTGAAAAAAAAAAAAAAAACATTTATATTCTATATTTTAATTCATACTATTTTATCCTTGCACAATAATTGTGAGTCAACGGCCATGATCCCGAGGTTTGCCAGCACAAAATACGGCAACATTTTGTTGCCCTGTTTGACCGGGTCGGGTCGGGTCATCTCCCCTGACATCCATCACATTTAATTAGTATTTATGTATAGTATACATATATATATACACGATTATTTAGGTTTAGCCATTAAACTTTTATATATATATATAAATATATTTTCTTATCTCAGAATTTTGATAGAATCTGCACCGTACATTAATCTGGTCAACTAAATAAAAACTCTTTCAATGGATTCGAAGAGCTACATTTCCATTCATTTAAATAATTATATAGACACCAAGTTCGTGAAAGAATCTACTTATAATAAAATGAAGAGATCTCTATTTTTTTTTTTGTAACAACAATAATATGATTACTTTTAATGTAGCTCTAATTTTATATAAAAATAGCATTAGGGATAGATTAAACTCAAGTTGGTATTTAATCAATATGGTTGAGAATTAAAATAAAAACATTGTTAATATAGTATCATGATTAATTAAACTTAAGCAAAAGAGACATCTTGCTTAACCGAACATGTTGAAAGTTCTCATCTTTGTTAGAAAGGTGAGTATATATTTTTATCGATTTTGAGATGAAATCTTTTTTTAAGCCAAACATTTCATTAAATTAAAAAAAGAAAAAAAGAAAAAAGAAGCAAGCTTACAATAATTCTCCCCTAAAAAGAAACAAGATTCTCGAAATAGCATTTTGATCTTGATCCGTAGTTCGGACCTAAACAACAAAAGAGACAAAAATAATGTAAATAAAAGAACTTCTAAAATATTAATAATCACCTATTTTTAGATAAATGAATTCTTTACAATTTTTCATTACATGACATAATATAAAAATATCGTTTATAGTGCATAAGTTAGCTCAAACAATCATAGATTATTAAAGGCAAAATTAATTCTATATTATTGCAAAATATATAATGTCTTAACTAAGCAAATTATGCCCAAATTAGCAATGGAGAAAGGCAATTTAAATCTACAAAATTGGTATTATTAATTCTTGCAATAATAATAATAATAATAATAATAATAATAAATAGAGACATTGGATAAAAGAAATTAAAAAAAAAAAGGTCAAGGCATATAGACCAAAAAATGAGTAGGGCAATTGCCAAGACTCAAATGTTTTGACCTAAGACAACAACAACAAAAAAAAAGGACTACACAATATAACGTAAGGAGGCAATGAATGAGAAAATTAAATGCCTAAAACTTTGACCTATAAAAAAAATCTCCATGTGACATTATTTAATAAATCAAAACTATATATTATATAAAAATATTACAAAAATATCAGTTTGCAGTCTTTATTATATATATATATACACACACAAATGAAGTGAATTATAACAAGAGTTTTATAATGTAAGTGGCAGAGTTTTAATTAATTAATTTGTGTTTGGATATTTGAAAAGATATGAGATTAATAAGAAGGAATTGAGAGTTGAATCTGAGTCTTTAATTAATTTAATGTATAATATAACAAATAATAAATATTTATTTTGTAATTTTTATAATTAGAAATAGAGGGGGGAAATTAAATAGAAGAGTACTGGTCAAATACTGCTGCTAGTTCTCTCTCTCATTTTGTGTGTTTTACTTAAGCAAATTTTTGAAGGGAGAGAGAGAGAAAGAGAGAGAAAAGAGAGAATTGAAGAAGAAAAGAGAGAACAAAGAGGGTTTTCATGGAGGCTGAAGCTTTGCCAAACAGAGATGATAAAGTACAATCAATTGGTGGAGTTCATGAAGAACCTGCTCCCAAACAAGATGTTCTTCACAAGGTAAATATCTTCACTTTTTTTTTTTCATTTGGAAAGAAATAAATTCAAGTATTTTTTTTTAATGTTTTGTTTTTATTTCAATAATAATTATTAGAGAATTCGAATCTATAATCTCTTAATTATTGTGTATCATTTAAAAAAAAAAAAATATATATATATATATATAATTCAACTGACATAATTAATTAATGTGTAAAAAAAAATAAAAATATGAAGTTTGAATTATATGAACAAGAATTTTTGGGGATAGATTGTTTCTTAAATTTCTCGTTGAAGGTTTGGTGGCGGCGTTGTTGGGAATTTAATGGAAAAAAAAAAAAAAAATCAACAATATTTTCTTTATATATGTTTTTTTTTTTTTTCGATGAAAATCATTTTAAATTTGTAGAAGGAATCTTTCTTGTTTTTGTTCTTTTATAAAATAGCTTATTTTCTTCGTAAAAATCGTTGTTTTCTCAATTATCCCATTAACTTAAAAATGAAATAAAATAAAATAAAATAAAATAAAAATACGAATTGGTCGTTAAAATCAAACAAAATCTGAAAAAAAAATAAAAAAATACTGCACTTTGTTAAAGATTAATTTTACATGGGGTTTTTGTTAATTAACCTCAACTCAAGGGTATTCCATGTGCAGTTAATCGTTATTTTAATTATAATTAATTGACTTATTTTTTAATTCATAATTTTTTGTTAAAATTCTATATTTTGAATTCATAATTTTTTAATTATTAAATCATACATTAGGTCGGTCGAGTTCAATTTCAACGAGCAAAAAGTTCCAAACTTTAAACTTATTTGTTGATTGATTATTGATGAGTATGTGTTTGGAGGAGCGTAAGAGAGTTATAACCCTACCAAAGCGAACATAGCTCAACTGACACTAGTGATGCATTAACATTCATCAGTGGATGAGTGGTTCGAGTCTTCTTTGTATCACTCCCTACGTAGGGTTTGTGTTGCTTTCGCCTATTTGTACTATTAAAACCCTAGACGACTTTCTTTTTTGTGTTCTTATGATTTGATTTTTTTTTTTTTTATATATAATTTTTAATTTATGTGATTAATATATTAATGATAAATGGGGGTTTATTGATGATTCAAAAAAGGTCCCTTTTATGGGTGACTTAGAAAAGCCCTCCATGGAACCTCTCTCAATCCCATCAGCTTCTTCAACAAGGAAGGAAGAGGTAGTGAAACTCAATTTTGCAACTTTTTTTTTTTTTTTTCTCATTAATTTTGTCTGTTTATCAATTTGGAAAATATCAACATATCAAATTAATTAAGCTTTGGTATCTATTCAACTTTGGTCATGGAATAAATCATAATTAATAACATTTGCTTCAACATAATTTAATAATGTGGATGACCCTTTTGTTGGGTATGTTCATAAATTTTAAATTGTTGAACCTACTTTCATTATTATCAATTTTATCTAAGAAAATTATAATGAATGTGCTATTTTCACAAAATAATTATAAATGTAGTCAAAATTTAAAATATTTGCATATATTATCATTAATACTGTATTATAAAAAATATGTAATAATATGTAATAATTCAATGATTATAATATTTACTAATTTTTTTTGAAAGTGATTACATTCATAATTATTTTCTAGATTTGACTAGTCTGGCGGGTAAGTTTCCCTTTTATCTAATACGTTAAGTTTTTGGTACCAAAATCCTGATAAATGGAAGATCTTTAATGTTGAATAATATTTTTATTAACATAATACCTTTAGAAAGACATATCTAAACCAAACAATATTATATTAATATAGAGACAGTCAGGTTTTCTGTCATTTGAGAAATCCTAAAACCCATTATATTTACTAAGGTGGAAATTTTTTTTTTTTTTTTTTTTTTTAATTTTTGTTCGGATGAAAATGTGCAGGATCATGATCATGATCATGAGCAAGAACAAAGAATCAAAAGGGCAAAAGTTGAAGTGAGACAAGTGAGGGAAGAAAATGAGAGGCTAAAGACCCGTTTGGATAAAATGATAAAGGATTACGACAATCTCAAAAGGCAATACCATGAAATAACAACATCTAACAAATCCAAACAAACAACAACTCCAAGTACAATTAACGACGGCGACGACAACAACAACAACAACACCGACGAGGCTGAGGAAACGGACGACAACGACATGGTTTCACTAACATTGGGAAGATTCTCAAAACATGATCAACAAAGCAAGAAAAAACAAGCTGATCATGTTGATCACAACAATGATCATAAAATGTTGGAGGTGAAACAAGATCATTTTTTGGGCAGCTCTCTTGAAGTTGTTGGTCATGTCGAAGGAATTAATTCAAATATCAAAACCCCATCATCAGTTGAACACAGCCCAACAGATAGTGATCAACAAGCTAATAAAGATCCGGTCGAAGCCGGAGACACTTGGCCGCCGAGTAAGGCGTTGAAGGGTTTGCCGCCGTCAACCGGAGACGATGATGCTTCTCTGCAGAATCCTCCCAAGAAAACTAGGGTTTGTGTGAGAGCTCGCTGTGATACTCCAACGGTTAGTACAGTACATATCTTTCTTTATTAGATAAATATTACAAATTTGTTTTATATTGTTACTGAATTTAGTTTCTATGATTCGATAAAACTTAAAAGAATTAATTTTTACCATCGATTAATATTAAGTTATTCGAACTTATGACTTCATAATCCTTGAATATATATTGATGCCGCTAAATTATTGTTCTTTTTTAAAATTTAATCAGCTACTTATCTCAAATTATTATTATAACTCCTATATAGTTAAACGTGTACTTAATTTTTAAGTTAGTTAAAATACTTTTGGTCTTTAAAATTAGAAGTTTATTTATTTATTTATTTATATATTTTCAAAAATCCAATTTTAGTTTATGAATTTTTAAATTTATAGAGTTTCGAGTTTTGTTCTATTTTTGGTCATAAACTTTCAAATTATTAAATTGTATTTTGAAATTTGTTTCATTTTGATCTAATGAACTTCATTTATATTAAAAATTATATTAACATTCTTGAACTAATTTAAAATATATGAACTAATTCAAATAAACTTTAAAAACAAGAATCAAACATAAACCAATTTTAAAATTCAAAGACCAAAATAAAATAAACTTAAAAATTTAAAATTAAAACTAAAATTTTGAAAGTGATCAAAATTTCAAAAATCTAAGAATTAAATAAACGTTTTTAAAAGTTTTATAAGTGATAAAAGAATATGACAAAACTATTCTTTTCAAAGAATATATTTTTCGTAACATACAATACATTGTATAGAGAATAAAAAACGCTCTCTAATTTATATTTTGCTTTTATTTTTTTTTTACGTAAATGATTATAATTGAAGAATATTAATATTTACATGGATGCAGATGAACGATGGATGTCAATGGAGAAAATATGGACAAAAAATTGCAAAGGGAAACCCATGCCCTAGAGCTTATTATCGTTGCACCGGTGCACCCTCCTGTCCAGTGAGGAAACAAGTACGTTATTAGGATCGTAGATTCAATCAGTTCAATTATTAGATTCAATCACTCGCAAACTTCAAAATTCAAAAAAAAAAAAAAAAAAGTCAACCATCAACTACCAATGAATAGTATTTTAGTAAAATGCAATGTATTTGGAGTAAATTTTTTTTTTTTTTTTTAATTATTTTATCTTTTTGTAACTGTGTAGGTGCAAAGGAGTGTTGATGATATTTCAATATTAATCACAACTTATGAAGGAACTCACAACCACCCTCTACCTGTTTCAGCAATGGCCATGGCTTCCACCACCTCGGCCGCCGCCTCGATGCTCCTCTCGGGACCTTCCTCCTCCACGTCCCGGCCAGGCCTCAACCCTTTACCGATCGGGGCAACGACGGCCGGGAATAATAATCTTCATGGAATGAACTTGTATCTCTCTAACAACACCAATTCAAAGCAATTCTACTTGCAAAACTCTTCAATGCTATCTTCTTCTCTCAACCATCCCACAATCACTTTAGACCTCACTTCAAACCCTCCCTCAACCTCCTCCTCCTCCTCCTCCTCCTCTTCTCCTAATTTCCACTTGAAAATCCCTTCAACTAATCATTATTCCCCAAAATACCCTTTCCTTGATTTTGCCTCTAATAATAATTCTCAACCAAATTTCATGTCTTGGAACAACAACAACAATAGTGGCTATGCAAATAACAACAACACACCTTTTCATAACATAAACAAAAACACAATTGGATTATTGCCATTAGACCTACCTAAACAACACCACCCTCTTCTTCCAAGTAATATCCTCCAACAATTTTCCAAACCTTCAACTCCTACGCCGCCGCCTCTACCGGACACGATTGCGGCAGCAACCAAGGCAATTACGTCGGACCCGAGTTTCCAATCAGCATTGGCAGCTGCCTTGAGTTCGATTATGGGAGGCGGGACGGGTCAGGCACCGATGGGTAGCTATGTTCAAGAACCACAAGGAAGTAATATGGGGTTTCAGGCACCATCATTAACATGTTCAACCTCCAAGAGCCCTTCTTCATCTCCTGGTGATAGTAGAGACAATAATACCAAATGAAAATGTGTGGATGATGAATATTAATGTTTGAGATTTGTAAATAACTCATCAACAATTATTAGTTTTTTTTTTTTTTTTTTTTTCTTTGAGGCATTGAAATGTTCATATATATATATATACAATTTTTGGTAAGGGGATTGATTGATTAATTTTCGTTGGTTATTCTTTATTGTGCTAATCATGACATTCGTTTGTACTTTTGGTGTTATTACCGACCGTAAAATATCATTTTATCTTCTATTTTTATGGGGTGTTTGTTTGTAAAATTGAGGCCAAAAGTCCAAAGTCGGTTCCTGAAGGGACGGTTGAAGGCGAACACCCCAAAGTCGTGGAGGTCCAAGCTTCCCTAAGAGTCTGCCGAGTCCAAGTGACAACTGGATATCACTGATAACGGTCGGGAGTCACGCCGAGAAATCCTCCATCTGAGCTGCCCTAGTGAAAGAAGGAAAAAAAGGGGTAAAAAATTATTATCTGATTCGAATTTCTAAATTTAAATTTGTCAGACGTTGGGATTTTAAAGAAACCGTTCTTTTGCGGTTGAAAAAGGTTGTCCTCCATCTGGGCTTGAGCGCTTGGGCCTGGATCCTTCTGGTGGTGGCCCAGCACCCACTCTGCAGCCCACGCAATGATAGCCCAACTTTTCTATTGTGCAGCTCTGTCTCTTGTCCCAATTATATCATTTTATAATTTTTTTTTAAAAAGTATATATATCATTTTGCATTTTAATCCTATTTTAAGTTTTTTTTTTTTAATTAACTCAACAAGATTAGAAGGAATTCCGAACTCATAGACATGATTATTAGACCATATATAATACCATACAAGCATTATATTATGACTAATAGTAACAATTTATCTAACCGTTGAGAATAAGTTCTAACTTAAATAAATAAATAATATATCATATGTAGCAATAGAAACAATAATTAAATCGACATTAATCCTGGTTCACAATTAAAAGTGAATTCAAATCATCTACTCCTAGATTAAGAAATAAAGACAAATCAACCAAATTTGTAATTCAACCCAAAAAAAAAAAAAAAACATCTATTAAACAATTATTAACACCGCTTAATTAATGGAGATTCAAGCATGGCATTTGAAAAAAAAAAACAAAAACAAAAAAATGGCTTCTTTTTTTTTTTTTTTTGAAGTTCATAGAATATTTGAGGTTAAAAGAAATATGTTACCCATTTTTTAAAACCCATGTTATCTATTTATTTCCACAAGCACATGACATTTAAACTCAATAGTTCTATCACATCCTTCTGTATTAAATTACTTTTTATTTATGAAATTGAAAACTAAATAAATGGAGGC
Organism: Cyclanthera cordifolia; assembly: GCA_037832605.1. Taxonomy (NCBI): domain Eukaryota; kingdom Viridiplantae; phylum Streptophyta; class Magnoliopsida; order Cucurbitales; family Cucurbitaceae; genus Cyclanthera; species Cyclanthera cordifolia. The sequence goes on along the minus strand of JBBMEG010000009.1, from coordinate 12,534,850 downwards.
AAAGTACAACAATAACAGCAAAGGGCTTCCATGTACAATCTCGTTTAATATAGCAGTCACAAGGAGCAAGAACAGAACACCAACCACTCTTTTCTATGATCAATCACCATAGAAACAACATCTTTTGCAGCAAGATTGGTTGCTTAACAAAAAGAAAATAACTTCATATGGTTATATAACAGCAAATCTATTTTGCTCAATGAGTCGTCGTGGTTGTCTTCTTGAAATCAATCTTGTCTACCTTAACCTCTCCGTCAATGAGTTCGTAAACGTAGACCACAACACGAAGGCCATCGATGTCCATGAGGACAAAGCTTGGGTTGACATCATAGGTGATGCTGCTATTTGCACCTGTTGCCGATCCGGGGTTAATCACTACACCTCCTTCGTGTTTGTAAGCTGTAAATTGATGGGTATGACCAGTGACAAGGATGTCTACGTCTAGCTGTCGCTGCATCATGGCGAGTGAGTCTAGGTCTCCCCATGGAATAACCTACACAAAAAGGCCAGCCAACAACAAATAGAATTTGTGAACATGAAATGAACTCCCACAGCTAGTTGCCAAATTTCAACATGATAACACTACTTATTTTCTCATGTGGTAGCAGATACTGAAGAACAGAAATTTTTTATTTTTTATTTTTTGAAATGGAAAGTGGAAACAAGCCTTTCATTAAGAGTATTAAAAGGAAAACTGTTCAGGATACAAAAAGGAAGAAAAACAATACAAAATCAGAAACTAGAAACAGAATCCAAACCAAAAATCCATGAAAACTAAATAGGCAATGAGAAGAAGCCGGCAATGCAACTGAATAAAACCGCAAGTCCATAAATGGCGACTCATGAGAGAACACTAAAATCGAACCAATGAGTCCTATAAGAGGACTAACAGAAAAAAAACTTGCACACAAGCAAGCAGAAATTTTTGTTTGCTCAGTTGAAATATAACGCGCCGATCATGGTTTCATAAGACTATAGTTTCAATACTCAGGCTCTTTAAGTTTAGAAAGAAAAATACAGGGACATATAATCAAGAGTATTGTAACTGAAACCACTGTTAACGATCCCAGTAATCTTAATACAGTTATTTTTGCATGAACATCAATGTTGATATTCTTTTTTCTTTCTTTCTTTTTTTTTTTTTTTTTTTGAGATATCGATCTTGTTATTTCATTAAACAAGCAATAGGAGATAACCAGGAAGAGCCAACTGACTTGAAAGAAAAAAGTGATAAAGAAAAAAAAAGCAACAGATATAGTACCTGATGGCCATGGCACAGTCCCAATTTAAATTGCCCAATAGTTAGAGTTTTTGTCTCTGGATAACGAGTCTCTTCGTCATATTCACCCCGTGTAATGTGCAAGTCAGGACAAATAGTTTTCAAGTAGTCGTGAACTTCCTGAAAACATCATTCATAAACTTAGAACATCACATCACTTTTTCTCTTGCACACGAATTTTTTTAGAAAAAAAAAAAGACAAAACAAAACAAAAAATTATATGCAAGTTGGTGCTAAAGATACAGGGTCTGAACATAAGACCTTCTCGTCTGATATCATGCTAAATCACCAATTAACTCAAAACTTTAAACTGATAGGTTGTGAGAAATATGATTATATTAACAATCTAACAATTGGAAAATCTAAGCACTTCAATTGACTGAACTTATACCCTAGGTTAGAGAATGTAACAATTCACTCTAGCGGGAGTACTAAAATACTTGGGCAGTTCACTGCACTGTCCCTTGAAAATTCCTCCAAACCTTGAACAAGTTTAGCAGTACAAAAGAATGTCACCGGCATGAAATCTTTACTTACTTGGGTGATGGATCCTTAGAAGAAGCTAGAATATGATACAGAATACAGACACACCATGTTAAAAGAAGAAGAAAGAAAGTGCATAAAACTATGAGGACACTTGCGAAGGAAAAGATTTCGAAATTAGATCTAACAAATTGATATTATAAGGAAAAATCAAGACTAGGATATAAAAATTTGATATGCAAAACTGCCATTAGTAAAAATGGCAGCAGTTGAAGATCTATCAAGATTCATAAATGTCAAGATGGGGCAGTGTGGTTAACATATCCAATACATATTGCCCAGGGTTCATAGTTCACATTGAAACTCCAAAACTCATAAAAACCAAAAATAAATTTACTAAAATAGAACATAGCCAAATCATGTTTCTGTCAATTACTGTGTTGGGAGTTGGACACCAAGATGATCAATCAAGATGGTTAGAAGAAGACAAAACTTACAAGAACATTCATGTCCTACTCACAAGTATAATGCAAAAGAAGATGAACTAAATATATCATTCTAAACTACAATTGGACAACAAGGAGGCTTAGGAACTTCCATTAACATACAAACATTATTTCCATCATAATATTTTAACATGGAAATTACTAGAATTCTGACTTTAGATACTCTTCGAAATGAAGAACAATTCAGAACACAAAGTAGCTAAAGAAGAAAACCCAGAAAGAAATTTAGAACATACTTTGATACAAAGGTTGCCAGTGCAGATGATGTGCTGGATCTTTCCAGGAACAAGCATAGACTTAAATTTCTCAGGAAGGTCAGGGGCTCTATGTGGTATATGTAAATCCCCCAAGGCCAACACCAACACCATCCTCTCTCCAAACCCACTTCACAATTCTGTAAAATAAAATCAAATACTTCAGCCAAAGGAGACATAACCAGAATTAGCTAATCGTCTGAATGAAAATGAATAGAATTGAATGGACAAAATTATAAGAAATGAAAGTTCTGAATCAGTAATCAAAAGAAGTTCATGATCAATCATACCAGAGGGGTTTGATTAATTGGCGGAATCTGGCATTAAAATGCCTCTCCGTAGCTTTGAATTTCGTTTCTCTTTAAGCTTTGAAAGCCTCGGCTCTTCTCCTTGTTCTTGGTTCTTCTCTTTGGCTTGAATTGAGAGTGGAAATCGCCGAATCGGTAATCGGAGAGGGCTTGGAGTTGGAGGGGTCAAATTTAGAAATTTGGACTGATTTTTTCAAGATAGTTTTTGAATGTGGCCTTCGTGATGGTGCTTGTTACCATATTGCCCTTAAAAATCTATTTTGAAAAATAACCTATTAAAATTGTTGAGATAAAAGTTAAATATTTATAACCATAAAAAATAATAAAAAAAAAATAGAGGTTTAAAAAAAAAAAAAAATCGAGTCGGTTAAATTATAAAATTTAGTCCCTATAGTTTGAAGAAATATATAATTTAGTTTTTATGGCTAGAAAAAATATAATTTAGTTTCTATTGTATTTTGAAATCATAGAGATTAAATTCTAACTTTCATCAAACTATACAGACTAAATTTATAATTTACCCGATATTTCGCATGTTTTTATTACTTTCATTAACCCCC
>JBBMEG010000009.1:12498673-12522650 GCA_037832605.1 Cyclanthera cordifolia | reverse complement strand
AATCCTTCTCTCATCTTTTATCCAAGAGTGGAGATCCATAAAAAAAGTTATTTAAAATCTTCCAATCATTCTATATTGCATTGACTACAATAAATATGATCATCTTAAAAAATCATGTAAAAGTTTGTTATAATTACACATTACATAAACATTATTTTCTAACTTATACTACTCTGCATTCTTTCCATACTCTCTCACAAGGAAAAAAAAAAAAAAATAAAAAAAAAAATAAAGTTAGCAAAGTGTTATTAACCGGAATCGTTCGAAATGAAATTCACGTGCTTCTTTTATATTGAACACATCATTTTTCATATGAAAGATAAATATTTTTCTAATATTTTGCCGAAAATCCAAAAGATTCATTATGGATTACATTGATATCACTAAACTACTACTCGGTCGGTACATCTCAATTTGTATTATTTTGATAAACATATTTTACACTAATAATATTTATAGTATTTAAGTTACATGAGTTTAGAAAGAAAAGAGTAATAATCCAAATATTATAATATTAACATCGACATAATTATGTACTTATAATTAAGATGTAATGAGCTCGAATCTACACTGTCCAATGACATAATGAGTAGAGTAAGTTGAAAATATATATTACAGGTGTACATGCTTCGGATTGAGTTATAAAGATTTTTAGGACCAACCTAAAATTTCGGTTGGTTTTTCTTTCAACCAGTCCAACCCTATGTAATAAAGCAACCAAACCTTATATTTTTGGGTTGAGTTGGGTTTTCGGGTTGTATTAATTTTTTTTTTCTATCAAATAACCTTGAATAAAAAATGGTTGACACTATACTTAAACTTAGATTACTTTCTTTTATTAGTGCATGCTATTTATTAATATACTAAAAAGTTATCTTTTTTTTAATTAATCTCTCTTTTAACACACGTATGTAATATATTGTTTCTTAGTTCGGGTTGGGTTGAATGAACCAAAAACTGCAAACCTTATATAGCTAATCCAACCCAGCAAAAATTAGAAAAGCATAACTAGGTTGCTCGAGTTGTCGGTTCTTTCGAACACCCCTACGTATATATATTTCGAAAATCAAATAGTGACGTTGAACTAAAATAATTGCAATCTAAAATCATAAAGAAAAGGAAAAGAATATATATTAAAATAAATAAATCAATAATGAAAGGGTTGAAAGAAAAAATAATCATACATCAAGTTAAAACAAAACGTCTATTGCTAATGAAGATTACAGACGAAAAAAAACGAGAAAGAATAGGTCAAAGTGGTTTAAAATTTAAACCAAAACCCCAATTTAAAAAATAATTTAATTAATAAACTTGATTAGTTAGTATTATCCTAAATCTTAATCTAGATATTAGTTTTTATATTTTAAAAAATTTATGGGTTCTTTGTATATAAATATGTGTATATGGGGTTTTAGAGTTCATCCAAACCACAAAATTAAACGATGGCTAAGCTTCTACCATTTATCTGCCTCACACTTTCTGCAGTTCTTGCAATTGCTAATGGAACTGAAGTTGGAATTTACGAGTTAACAAGGGGAGATTTTTCTATTAAATTTACTAATTACGGTGCCACCGTTCTCTCCCTTATTCTTCCCGACAAATACGGTATTCATTTGATTCTATAACATTTGATTCTCAACCACCATTACCAATTTATGAACGTTAATTCCCATTTTTTGACTTCTTTTAGGGAAGTTGGGCGATATCGTTCTTTCGTTGGATTCGGTTGATGATTTTCGAGTAAGATTAATTTTTGTTTCGTTAGTGTTTATGGAGAAATTATAAGGAGGAAAATGTATGTATTAAGGGTATGAGTTTGTTTTATATATATAAATTTGGCAGAATGATACTACTTACTTTGGGAACATTGTTGGAAGAGTGGCAAATAGAATTGGTGGAGCTCAGTTTGGTATCAATGGGGTTTTCTATAAGCTCACTCCTAATAATGGAAGGAACTTGCTCCATGGTATATATTTCAATTCATTCTCATTCTTTCATTCATAATTGTTTAACCTTTATTTTCAATAAATAAAGAAAGAAAATAAGATTTTAAGAAATTTATGTAGATACCCATTTAAATTACTATCATATTGTAAAATTTTATTTATATTTTCATAAACATTGTTTACATCCTGTATTTAAATTAAATATGTATTAAGCATAATTTGTGTTAATTGTTGCATGATTAAAGGTGGTAAGAAAGGATTTGGAGATGTGATTTGGAAAGTGGAGGATTACATAAAGGACAGCTACATTACATTCACCTACGATAGTTTTGACGGAGAACAAGGTCTAAAATCGTAAATTCACTTTTACCGTCACCGTTTTAACAGAGTTTTCTAAATCATAATAAATTTACAGGATTTCCGGGCGATGTGAAAGTATCGGTAACCTACACGTTCATGGACACGAACAAATTGGGCGTAAAAATGGAAGCCAAAGCCCTAAACAAACCCACTCCAATAAACCTAGCTCAACATTCTTACTGGAACCTGGACGGTCATTCCAGCGGCGACATTCTCTCGCACAAGATCAAGCTCTTCGCCTCCAATATCACCCCCGTCGATTCCGAGCTCATCCCCACCGGAGAGATCGCCGCCGTACAAGGAACTCCCTTCGATTTCTCAACTTCCCGAGAGATCGGGTCGCGAATCGATGAGATTCCCGGCGGGTACGACATGAACTACGTGGTGGACGGGGAGGGCGGAGGCGGGGAGCACCTGAGGAAGGTTGCAGAGGTGGAAGGGAGCGTTTCGGGAAGGAAGATGGAGCTGTGGAGCAACCAGGTGGGAGTTCAGTTCTACACGAGTGGACAGATGAAGGATTTGAAGGGGAAAGATGGAGCTGTGTATAGCAAATTTGCAGGGCTGTGTTTGGAGACTCAAGGATTTCCGGATTCGGTTAATCATCCTGATTTTCCGTTGCAGATTGTGAATCCTGGTGAGACTTATGTTCATGTTATGGTTTATAGGTTCTCTGTTGTTCATTCTAATTGATGGATTTAGGGTTTTGTGTTTTTTTTTTTTTTTTTTAGGGTTTTTGTAGTTGGCTGTCTGTTCATTTGTGTTTCTTTATTTTGGAATGGATTTTATTTTATATAAATATTTCTTTTCTTCTTTTTTTAATTATATAATTTCAACTAAAATCGATAATATTATTGGTTGTCATTCATTGTCAAAATTGGAATATGAAATGGAGCTATTAACATTCCAATAGATGTAAAAAAAAATATAAATAAAATAATAATAATAATTTGAAATAATAAATAAATAATACAATCATTCTATTTCACTCTATTTCTTCTTGAATTTTGTTGATAATGCATAAAAAAGCAACCTTAGTATAATTAGTTAAAATTAAATACGGTTGACATTTCAATAATATTTCATTTTGATTCATTTTTATAAGATCACTTTTAGTATTTTTAATTTACTTTTTTATCTATTTTATTTTTAAATTAAATTTACATTAAAATAAAAAAAAAGCATTTATTCAATATATTAGTGGCTGACGTTATATTATATAACTAGGTTATCTTATTAAAATTCGGGTAAAATTTTCAATTTTAAAAGTTCTAATAGAAATTAGATCACCACTAAAAATATATTTTTTTCATTGATTTTATCAAATATATATATGTGTGTGTATATATATATATATATATATTTTTTTTTTTTTTTTTATTGTTAATTGAGAAAATTGCACAAACAAGTATGATGTGTAACAATTGAGTCATTAAACTTTCAATTTGAGTAATCACTTCCTCTAAAGTTAAAAAAATGTTGCAATTAACACCTTTAAGTTGGTTTTAAGAGATTTTCACATGTGTTGGTAAGAGAAATTTGTAAACTAATTAGTTTTTTAAATGTGTGTATATTTGTTAATTAATTGGACTTTTCGGTATCATAATGATTTTCTCAAGAAGATTTAAAAACATGATTAATTCTTAAAAAAAAAATTGAATCTTTTATTTTTCTTGACAAAAAATATCATTAATTATTAATAATAACATTAAATAGAAAATTTCAAACCCCGTAACTAACACTAACTCAAAAAAAAAAAAAAAAAAAAAACCATTTCATTAAAAAGAATTATAAATGTTTTTTATTCAATTTTTTTAATGTTTTTTTATTCAATTTTTTAATTTTAATTACAAAATTACTATGATATTGAAAAACTCCATTAATTAACCGATATACACGTTTGAAATTAGTTTATACATTTATATAGATAAGAAGTTATGAATTTCTATATGGTTTTTAGAGAGATAAAAAAAAAAAAGACTAAATATTATTTAGACAAATTTACTCTATTCACACATGTTAAAATTTCTTAAAATTAACTTTTCAAACTTTAGTGAAGGTAATTGTTCAAAATTGAAAGTTTAACTTAATTGTTACAAACACCTCAAGGGTGGTTTGTGTTATTTCCCCTTATTTATTTTATTTTATAGTGTGTATATATAAAATTGTCCAAAAGTAACTCAAAAGACTTCTTTTCAATTACAATATGATTTTCTTTTTAATTATTATTGTAATTATCAAGTTTTAGTAGGGAGGTTAAATACTATCGACCCAAGTCTTTTCCAATAGATTTTATTTATTATTATCATTTTAATTATGAAAATATTATGTTTTTAAACGCGTGTATATATATATATAGTTTTAAGTTTAGAGTCTAATTTATATTTAGTTCATATATTTTAAAATTATATAATTTTGTTCATAGTTTTTTAATAATATTCATTTTTAATTGAGCTAACAAAACCGATAATATAACATATTAAAATTTAGGGTCTAAAATATTTTTTTTCAAGTAAATATATGCAAATGGAACATGGGATGGGTTTAGAATTTTTGACAAATGTCAACATCTGAGGAAATTTTCGGATGTGATGGGTCAGCCTCGGTTCTGATACTCCGAAATGTTTAGAGAAGGAAATCTGGCCATTTAATTCCACAAGCAAACTCATAATTCAATCACATTTTCCTGCATTTAAACAGTTATTTTTATAAAAAAAACTAAAGATACGGAGGCAAGGTACAACAAGAACAACCAAGTGCTTATGTGTACAATCTCATCAAATATCTCATACTCATACTCAGAGTCACAAGGAACAAGAACAGAACACCTACAACTATTTCTATGATTCAATCACCAAAGAAACAAATCCATAAAACAAAACAATTTCAGATGTTTTATATAAAGGCCAATTCATTCCGCTCAATGACCCGCCGTGGTTGTCTTCTTGAAATCAATCTTGTCTACCTTAACCTCTCCATCGATTAGTTCGTAAACGTAGACCACAACACGAAGGCCATCAATGTCCATGAGGACAAAGCTCGGGTTGACGTCATATGTGATGCTGCTATATGCACCAGTTGCGGATCCGGGGTTAATCACCACACCTCCCTCGTGTTTGTAAGCTGTAAATTGATGGGTATGACCAGTGACAAGGATGTCTACGTCTAGTTGCCTCTGCATCATGGCAAGTGAGTCTAGATCTCCCCATGGAATAACCTACAAACAAGAGCCAGTGGAACAATAGATTTCATGGACATGAAGTGAACCACACAAATGGTTTCCCAAGTTCTACATGATAACAAACTTATTTTTAATACATTAACTTCTGGTAGCTAAATATTGATAGTTATCGGCTCATGGTTGCAACATACAATGAATCAGAAGTTCAATATTCATGATTTTGCAACATACAATGAATCAGAAGTCCAATATTCATGATTTTAAGTTTATGATTCAAGGCAAGGAAAGATGAAAACGTAAATGTTAATGTTGAGCCAATCTCAAAGGTTTGAATCGCCTATCCAACTATTTTTGAACTCGAAGGAAAAAAGATTCTATCCCATTAACTATTGAGCATTAAATCCAAAATCAACATAAATATTCTGTCACAATGGTGGGGATCTTAATACCAATTACTTTTTGCTATAACATGGATCTTTTTTGTTATATAATTTGTTGTTCATATAATTAAATTTATCCCAACTCATCAACCTAAGTTGTTGGGATGATTGATAGTTTAACATAATTCAACATGGTATCAGAGGAGAATATCCAAAGCTCGAAACCCTACCAAATTGTTTTTCTCCCCCAATTAAAATTGAATCCTACTTGTAGGACAATTTTTAAATTTTTAAACCCACAAGTGAGGAAAAGTGTTGGTTAATATAAATAAATTTACTCCAACCAATCAACTTAAGCTTTTGGGTTATTAGTGGTTTAACAAAATACCACCCAATTAAACAACAGAAAAAGAATAATCAACTTAGAAAGAAAAATCTGAAAATGAAACAAAATGCAAATCAGTACCTGATGCCCATGACAGAGTCCCAATTTAAATTGTCCAATAGTCAGAGTTTTCGTCTCGGGATAACGAGTCTCTTCATCATATTCACCCCGAGTAATGTGCAAATCAGGACAAATGGTTTTCAAGTAGTCATGAACTTCCTGGAACGTTATTAATAAACTTTGAACCATAGCACCAATTTTTCTCCCAATGAAATATAAACCAATTAAACAACATAGCTCCACTTCTTGTTCGATGAATTAAAAAAAATTATAATCAAGTTGGTTTTGAACATACAGATCAAAGCCCTCACAATTTCAAACCCATATATGATGAACAGAGATCCAAGTAGAATTTAATGCTCATTCAACAACATGAACTGGATACTTTCTATTAAACCATGAGATATTCAATACAAGCTAGTCGTCTGAGAAGGATTTTGAAATCACAGTTTCTTCTTCATTAAATCTAAGATCTTCAATCACAAAGATTTGCATTCAGAGCTAAGCATAAGGAATATTAAACAAAGTTCATTATTACAAGTTGTAAAAATTTCGTTTATGACTAAAGTAACCAAGGGTCCAGTTCATACGATGGAGAAAATCTAGTTCAAGTTCAAGAATGGGGTGAGCTAATAGGTTGCTTATCTAACCATTTCAATACATGAAAAAAAAAAAAGGATTGAACTACCACCCTAATCACCACAACATGAATATAAAGATACTTGGGTAGTTCACTGCGTTGTTCTCTGGATATTCCTCAAAATCTTAAACAAATTTAACAATACAAAAGGATGTTGCCTTGCCAACGTGACCTCTTTATTTACTTGGATGATGGATACTTGAGAAAAACTTGAATATAATGTTGTGAGAAGCAAATAAAAAACAAATGAATATATCAAAATACGAAGAAAAAAAGCGCATATACAACTATTCAGAACACTTGCTAAGGAAAAGATCTTGATATCAGACCCAAGAATTATTAGAACCAACAGAAGATCTATAAGAGAAAATCAACACTTGGATATGTAAGCTTGATAAGCAAAGTTAACATCATTAGCAAGTGACCAAATTTGTAGATCTATTAAGATTCAAAGAAATCATTATTCATAAATGTCAAGATGTTGCGCAGGGTTAAACCCCAATGTAACCCAACAACTCAAAAATCAATAGTCAATTAATTAAATCAGAACATAGCCTAATTATATTTCCATCAACAGCCATGCGTTGGAAGTTGGACAACAAGATCATCAATCAGCATGGTTAAAAGACGACTTACAAGAACATCCATGTCTTATTCACAAGTATAGTGTGAAAGAAGGTGATGTAAACATATCAATCTCAACTACAAGTAGATGACAAGAAGACTTGGGGACTTCCATGAACATACAAAAACAAGAACAATTCAGGACACTAAATACCACAATAAAAGTAGCTGGAAAGATGAAAATCCAATAAGAAGATATGAACATACTTTGATACAAAGGTTTCCAGTGCAGATAATGTGCTGGATCTTGCCCGGAACAAGCATAGACTTGAACTTCTCAGGAAGGTCCCTAGCTCTATGCGGTATATGTAAATCCCCCAAAGCTAACACCAATACCATCCTCACTCCAAACCCAGTTTACAAATTCTGTCAAAATAATACTTATTTCAGCAAATCGAGACATACCCAAAAGCTGATCGCCTGAGAAATAGGGCATGCAATTGAATGTATGAAATTATACGAAAAGAAACTTCGGCATCAGAATCAAAAGAAACTCATGATCGATAATACCAGACGGGTTTGATTAATAGGCTGATGGTTGCATCAAAATGCCCCTCCGTAACTTCGAATGTTGTTTTTCGATATACTTTGAGGGCTTGTTCTTGTTTCGCCTCTTTTAGGGCGTTGGCAAGCAGCTTTAAGTCTGCAAATTGGAGCGAAATCGTGATGAGCAATGTAGAAACTGGGAATTGTGAGGGAAAAGCTTGAATCAATCGGTAGAGAAGTGAAATTTTCGAAGGGTCAAATTTAGGATTTTGGACAAATGTTTGAGGAAATTTTCGAATGTGTCCTTCGTGATGGTACTGTTTTGTCAATATTGCTCTGCAATTATATATTTTTTGAAAAATAACCTTTATTTCTTTTACAATTACACTGTCCCAAACTACCCTTGATGTACTTTACAGTTCAACATCAACTTGATGAATTAAATTTATAAAATTGGTATTCTCATCCTCCTCCAATTTGTACTAAAAAAAATTATTTTAAGTGATTGAATTAAGAGTTATGGTAGAAAGAAATGAAGATGAACTAGGTGAAGCGAAGTGATTTGAATGAATGTTTATTTTATATTAGTCTTTTTCTTTGTATATTTGTATCTATTTACAAGTTTAATACCTTTTATTTTATATTATATTGATAGAAAAATTGTAAATGATCATATTTGTGTATATATGTATCAGTAATTTCGCAATTTATTAGATAAAATATTGTTTCTTGAAATGTTTGATGTAAAGAAAATAATTTCTTTTCATATTTATTTTAATTCATTATAACATTAATTTAAAATTTAAAATTTAAATTTAAATTTAAAAATTTGATCATTATTGAACTATAAAAAATAATAATAATAATAATGAAACAAATATAAAAAATAGTAACCAAAATGGTATTTGACCCTAGAAAATTTAACACAATAATCATATAATCAAAATGCGGGTTTCACACACCTAAATCTATAGATCATAATTTTATACAACTTCTCAAATTAGTTGGGAGCCCAACATAATAATCTCATTCTTTAATCAAAATGAATCTTGAAAAAAAAATTATATTATACTATCATGTTAAGAAATAATTTTGTATGTATTTCTTTGATATTCAAACGTTGTAGTAAAAACAATCGATTGTGAAAATAGTCTATAAATTGTCTCGAAACACCATTAGAACTATGACTTAACTAAAAATTATACATATATTTTGATATCCCTCAGAACTATTTATTTGGTGTGTTTTATAAAGCTATTAAAAACGAAATTTTATAAACACCTCATACAAACGAGTTATTACTACGATTTTTTTTAAATCGCTCAAAATAACCTCTCATTTCTAATCACTCAAAATAATCACTTCACAATTATTCATCCAAAGAAAAGTGTTCCGGGATAGAAATGATATCAAGTATTATCCAAGAAATGATATCATGTAGCAATCAGTTACTTGCAGAGAGTTGGGGAGGATGTCATAAACAAAAGCTAGATGAACATTTCCGTTCCCCAACTACAAAGTTAAGCTACTGTAAGAGGAAGAACAGAACGGGAAACCATAGCTGAAGAAGTCATAATTACAAACCATAACTTACAGAGTGCCTAGTGCTTCATATGAACAATAACACGGCATTTCACTATAAGCATATAAACAAACTCTATCACACACCACCAACTGACAGCCAAGATATTATCCTCTCTTACCCTTGGTCCTCCAAAACTTTAATATATATCAGTGCCAATACTCATGGCCGTCGTCCTCGGAATAGGTCATGTAACGATTACTCGTATGAGCCTTATCAGCCTACAGAAACGAAACAACAATCGTATGTTTCAGCAAGCCAATTAAACTAAATGAGGTGTTGTTGCTTGTGTACGCATGCCGATTCATATGATCAACTAATTCAGAATTGTTTTAAAGCAAGCAAACGTGGTTCTGGTTTTATTTTCTAGTGAAACCAATAACTAGACTTGAGTCAGAGTGTATACCCTGTTGATGATATTTTGGAGGCCTTCAGTTCCATTTTCGGCAATGTACTTCTCTGCAGCAGTTAGGATGTCGTCAGGCTTGCTGAAGATGTCCTTCATCTTTGGAACATACCAAATGTTAACTGTCTGTTTATTGATGAAAAGAGGCCTGACGAAATGCTCGTATACATATGCAGCACCGCTGAAGTATGGAATGACCAACCAGCATGATAAAATCAACTTTGCATACGGCCAGATAGGGATCCTATTGTAAATATTTAAAGGGAAAAAATGGAAAGTCATCAATCGCTTTTAAGTGAAAGGATTAAACCACCCATCAACCTAAAATGTTAAGCTAATAGGTTGGGGATAAATTTAATTATATCAACTAACACTCTCATTCACTTGAGGGCGTGGAAATTTGATAAATGCCCTACAAATAAGCTTTTAGATGGATTAGTGATTTAGATAATTCAACATGGTATCAGTGCCGAATGTCCTAAGTTCGAGACCCAGCCAAGTCGTTTCCTCCCCATTTAAAATTAAATTCCACTTGTAAGATATTTATCAAATTTCTAAGCCCACAAGTGAGGGAGAGTGTTAGTTGATATAATTAAATTTATCACACCTACTAATAACTTAAGCTTTTGGGTTGATTGGTCGCTTAACATAATTCAACATAAAATTAAAAAAAATAAAAGTAGGTATGAAATAAGAAAAATAGTAATGCCAGCATTTCAGAATTAAACAAAGAAAGCAGCAACAAACGAATATTCAAATCGTAGTCTCTTGCAAATCACTGTAACTTGAAAAAAAGAACTCTGAAAATTGACTTGAGATGCCTTTTCTTTTAACAAAGTGAAAGCAACAGCAGTAATGATAAAACGAACGATATGCAATTTGTAAATAAACGTAGCAATTTTACCATTCAAGAAGTTTGACAAATGTAAGCTCAAAGAGAGTTAGCATAGAATATAGAATCCAGTAAGTAAGCCATTGCTGATCATCCACATGAGACTTCGTTTCAATGGCTCTAACTGATGCATATCTGCCAAATAGCAAATATTAGACTTCATTAATGAAAAGGATAGAAATTAGATCAAGAAACAGAACCACTTACAGAGGATAAACAAGACTCACAAGAGGCCTGCACATGAAACAAATGAATGAAGTTAAGGAAGTTTCTGTTGAGCGATTATGTGATAGCAATCAGAAAATAATTTGAGTTGAATTGTGTAGGGAAAAGGCAATCAAGGTAGGTGTATGGAAATTCGTTTTTAAGAAGAGAATTAATTTCATTGATAAATGAAATAACACGAGTTAAACACTACTAGGCTCCTAGCCACCAAAAGGTGTATTACATGAAAGATCGCCAATTAGAAATTAATGAAAGAGGACTATAAACCGAAAATCGGTGTCTACATTTACACCATTAAAGAAAATTAAAAACAACCAAGTCTGTGAAAGCATCAAAATTGAATACCAAGTCCAAAAAATTTGAACATTTTTCTCACACCAGAGACCAAAAGAACACCCTATTAAAAGCAAGACAGGAAGTCTTCTTCCTACCACGAAAGGTATCCAATCTGATAGAGTTGGGCCTTAGATGAAATAAGAATAGTTTAGAAGGTCATATGTGCATTTAGTTAGGAAGTTAGGGTTTTGAATTATAAATAGAGGGGATGGGTGAGTGGAGGAGGGCATCCAAATATTGAGTAAAAACTTGTGGGCTCAAGAGAGTATTTTTTAGAGAATGGGAGGTTCCAAGTACCAACAATTACTTGGTTAGTTTGTATTTCCTTTTATCTTTTATCTTCTATATTTCAATACAAGTTTGGGTTCTAGATCTTGGACCCAATCACAATCTACCTGAACTATTCCCCAATTATTCGCTAATCATTTTTTTTCCAAATCACCTTTTTCTGCTGATTACAGTCCTTTCCTTACCCCAATCATTTTCCCCTTCCTATCCATCACTCTATTAGTTATAATTTATCACACCTTCAGGCTCTTTTACCCTTCTCCCCTTGATTCACGAGTATATGTGTAAAATTTGGGGCTTATCTTGGCTGTAGTAGTCTTAGCGGCTAGTCATTAATAATTAATGTATAGCCATGGTACAATTAATGAGACCATGAGTTTAGTATTGTTTTACAGTTTTCTCTAGATCTTCTTTAAGGGTATTAAAGTCACAGATTAATATCAATGTCGTCTTGATCTAGTCAGTCCACACATTATGCTATCCATGCTTGTTTCTCTACTCTCTTCTAGTCAATAGAAGATCGTTGTAATTACAGCTAGTCAAAATACATGTTTTTAGAGGCCTCAGGAAACAGTAAAATCACTTGATCTTGAAAGTTTTCAACTAGGAAAAGTACCAAGACTTCAGGTCAATCTTTGAATTCTGGTTCTTGAGATGAAGCTAAATCCTGGGTCTCATATAAAAGTCCTTACTTACAGACATAAGAAGAAGAACCTCGATGACGCGACATATACTCATCGTTCTATTTTTCTTCTAGCGTAGATATGTTGACTTTTAAGAGAGTTCCTATAATAGATCCTACACTCTTTCATAGTAGATATGGTGGGCTACAGACTACAATACTTAACAATGAGGAGGCCTAAGTTCTTCAGTAGACAGTTTCTCAGCATCCCAATTGATACCCATTGGCAGGCTTGTAAAAGACTGCTTAGCCATTGCAAGAATTTCCACATTCTATCTTAAGCTTTACCGCAGCATATGAACTGCAATCCGCAGGTGCAGATTTTACATACTGTCTAAGTTAGCAGAGTTGATATCGATGTTCTATTACTGGCTACAGTATATTTTCAGGATCCAACTTCCTAACCTGAAGCTCTTTCAAGCACAAATTGACGGCACGATCTAGAATCGTATCAAAATACTTCATGTTGTGCCATGAATAATCGAAAACAAAAATCGAGAATTAAAGAAAACGCAAGATAAATAATGCAGCGATTAAAGTGATTCACTAATATCCTGTTAGCTACGTCACGAGCAGAGAAAGTACTAGTTTATTAAGAAGATAAGAATAATTTTATTGGTCAGGAACAAGAGAGATTGTATAAAATACTTTCATAAACCCTAATACAATATATGACCTAGTGCATAAAATCCCAAAACAAAAATATACACTAAATCACTGGTATGCCGAGTCGTGGCTAAATAATCGTAGTGCAACATAGTTCAAATGAATCTCAATAGGATGCAACTGGGAGTATTGGGAATCATTCTTCAAAGAACGTGGATTATATTCTGGTTAAGCTGTCTTGTGGTATGATACTGTATAGGGACTGGTCTCTTTGCACAGAACCCGGCATTTCATTCTCAAAGGAGTTGGGGGTTTGGATGGATTGTTCCTTAAACTAAACAGGTAGCTAATTTGTTCATTAAACATTTGTCAAATCGCGAAGCTAAATGTCTTTGCAATTGCAACACAGAATGATATTGATGTCAATAGAGAAATAATGCTCAGAAGTTTTCTGGTCAGCCATGGCAAGAATGACCCTCGAAGAAAAACTGATCCCACTTCTCGGATGAACAGAATCAAAATACCAAAAGCAAAGAGAAGAGAGAAACGACATACCCGGCAAGAACATCGAAGTTTTTGAGAATGACCTTGAAAAATGTGCCCGCTCCAGATCCCATCTCGAAAATCTTCCCAACTGGGGGCAATTGATTGTCGACCAGTTCCCTTTCGATCTGAAGCTTCTGAATTATCAATTTCTCGTATCGCTCTTGCGTTGGGTAGCCCAGAAAGAATGTAGCTTTTGTCTGGGAAGAATGGCACTTAATAAATGCTGAAGTGATTAATAAGAAATTAGCGGGTAAACCAATGGGAGTGTCCATAATTTGCTCTAAAAAAATGTAAGGGTTGGTAAGAAATAAAAGAAGAAAAACAAAGGACAAACAGACAAAAAAAAAAAAATTAATTAAAAAAAAAAAAAATATATATATATATATATATATATAAAAAGATTAAAATATATGTATCTATTTTAATTTTTGATAAAAAAATCAATAAAAAATCAAATCGATACAAATGTATAATTATTGAAGAAAAATAATATATGTTAGTATTTAAATTTGATGAAAGAACCAATTTAAATGTTCATATGAAGTAAAAATATTGTAAATATTGTGATATTTATAAAAGAAAATTTTTTTTTTTTTTTTTTGGGTCAGTAAATTGAAACTCTTTAGAATAAAATAAAAAATCAAATTGAGAATAAATCAAAATTTTATTGAAACCAAAAGCGACCAAATAAAAATCTAACCAACAATTTTGTCATTTATTGGAAATTGATTTAGACTCAATTTAGAAAAATCGAGAATATCGTTCAGTTATTTTTTTTTTTTTTTAAGATTACAACAATTAGAGGCAGAGGATTAGAACTCGTGACCTCATATGCTTGGGTGTACACTATCGTTGAGCTATTGCTCTTTTTGGTTATTGGTTCGATTATCAGCTCCGCACAAAACCTAACCGATCTTTGAGCACTGTGAAATTGATGGTCAACTTTGTACGCAACCCCAAAGATAACCTAAAGATCCTGATTTAGACTCAATCCATATTGAATCTGCTTGAGCAAAATTAGGGAAATGAAGCATTGTTTTGGAGAAAGATGCAGAACCCAATTGCAGATTCATTAACTTCCTGTTCCCCATCAGCCATTTTTAAAATATAAAAACAAAAGAGGTCACTACAAAGATCAGCTCTCAGTTCTATGCTCTTGCAATCAATGGTTCTCTTCACTTGATTCTGTTGTTTTAGACAATTTGAGAAGTGCAGCAGGCCAGGAATCTGCTGGTGTTGGATATCTGGCATGTGGTTTGCTTATATGTGAGGTAGCCACTGTTGGGGCTTGACTTGCATCTGCTGATGGACAAGATGGGAGACCCGACGGCAAGGGGACGATAAAAACGGCATGTGTTTGCGGCATTATAGGTTCCATAGCAGGCAATCCAAGACATTCACATTCCCCAGAGAAACGTGCTTGTAGCGGAAATTCTGCAGGTGGGAGATTATTTAAGTTGGGTTTAGAGTGCACAGCCCTTGATTGTAACTCACTTTGCAGTTTTTCAATCTGAGATGCTAAAGCAGAAGTCTCTTCTCGCAGTTCATTCTTTTCAATGTCAACCTGCGCAGTAATTCGCGCAATAATACGTTATCATGTCGGTAAAGAAACCAAGTCGGCTATTAAGAGACGTGTTCGTTCTAATTTGAAGAAAAAGGTTACGATTTTTTAAGAGCCTAACGTATTGAGATTCTGACAACAACGATGCACGCTCCTCTTTGAGGCACTCAATCTGAACACACAAGTCTTTTAGCAGCCGACCTGCTTCGCTCAAAATGGATGCTTTTCCATTGTTTGGTTCTTTCAACCCTGCAGATGACCATTACAAGCATGAGAAAAGCTGATAATGAGCCAAAATAAGAGGATAGCTTAAGATTCAATCAAATCCAAATAGGGAGCATAGCAATATCAAGCTATGTTTTACATAAGACATTTATTTCAATCTATGAAAATATATTATGCTCCAAACCGAGGGCAGGCTGTCACAAATCAGTAAACAACAGTATCATAAATCAAAAGAAGCAGAAATTACCAAGTTCATCAGCAAGGTCAAGGAAGAGATCGTTTAAATGCTCTCGCTTGAACTTCTCCCTCTCGGCCTTCCGAATTTGCTTAGGAACTTTCACCTTATTTTTTTTACCAGGACAACTCCTGAATCAAGAGCCAGTTCAAATCTTCAATCTTAATGGCGCTAAATAAACCAGCATAAATAACCCAAAGCACAATCTTTAGCATATTCACAAAAGCATTCCAAACAGTCATTGAAAAACACTTCACCATTGATGCACTAATGATTTAGCAAAGACAATGGCTAAAACCTAAATGGAATTCCACATTTACTATCTATATTAGCATATTCAACAATCACTTTGCTACATTGGGCAATTGATACAGTAACACAAGCAGCAGTATAACTTCAAACATTCAACAAGGTAAAATCTTACAATAAAGAATCATCAAGAATTACCTAGGTAGAGAAACCACAACAGCAACGTCAGTTTCAACTGCCGATGAAGAAGGAACCCCAGAAACCATGATCTTGTACAGTACAGCAAGTAAAACCGAATGAAAAGCCAGACTTCTGCAATTATCATAAACCCCATGAATAAATCTCAACATTCCAATTCCCAAAGAGACAATGATCAAAGAATTTCATTTCAATCACAACTTAGATCACATCGGTAGTCATTAGATACTACACAATCGACATAGAGGCTAAATGCCCTAAAATTGAAAAAAAAAAAAAAACAGACCCAAGTGATAAAACGAACAAAATCATAAGAAAAAAAAAGAGGAAAAACAGAGTTCAGCAGAATTATTGATGAATAAGAGGAAATACCTGGGAAAGAAAAGGGAGAAAGTGGAAGGAGCAATGATGAGGTGAAGAAGGAGAGAAATATAAGAAATGGGTAAAAAAATTAGGGCTGGCGGTGGGCTTCAAAAGGGCGTGTGGAAGGGAAGGCGGAGCACGTGGCCGGCGACTCGCCGGAAGCATGGTGGACACGCTCCCCACTTTGTCCTTTCCTCTTTGTTTATCTGCTTGCCCCCACCTTATGCTTGCTTGGCATATGACTTGCCTTTCTTAATCAGTGGGTTTGGGAGAAAGGATAACCAAAATGATCGAGGAAAGAATGAGAATCAAAGAAGATTAATAAAATAATAATTATTTGTATACTTGTTGAAATGAATGATTATACAAAAAAATAAAATAATAAATACCATCATGGTGAAAATTTATTGGGTAGACTACAAAAAATAAAGTTGTTACAAGGAAAATCAAATGTGATTTTCTTCTCATTCTCCTAGTTTGTTCATCATCTACATATTTTTCAATATAATCTTGTCTAGAATCTTTATGTATTTTCAATTTAAAATGTTAATGATAAATCCACCAAAGTATTACTCAAACAACACTAGTGTTTTCCACTTTAAAAAAACAATCAGCAACCGGACATGATAATTTTGCGTCATCCGGCTCGAGCAATCCTTTTTTGTTGACATAGCAACCCTTTTTGTTGAAGTAATAAATTAAAAAAAAAAAAAACCATGTAATACATGATAATAACTATTAAAAAAAAAAAAAAAAAAATCTTGTAATAGATATTGCAAAAATTAATTGTTGCAAAAACCTCTTTCCAATGCGTTAATTGTTGCGCTTACGCAGTTGGATTCAGTTTGTTTTTTTTTTGCTTAATTTCAATTAGATATTGAATTTCATATAATTGACAAAAAGAAAAAAAAAATGCACCATCCAAACCAACAATCTAGTTTTTTTTCACCAGAGGAAGATCTATTTGAATTTATATCCAATTATTAGTAAGAAACACAAAAACTATGTAATTCACATTCAACCATTTTTACGAGGGATCTGCATTTTACGCTTTAGTTTATATAACATAAGACATACATAAGAGTATTAAAACGAATACATTAAAGATGAATTATACCAATCGCCTATCGTACTAATAATATTCATTACCTCATCTTCGTTGCACTAATCCAATTCTTATAAGTTCGGTTGTTATTATTTTATTTTAGTTCAACAATAGAGGAATTGCACCTAGATTCATTGTCTTTCCTTTGTTTTTTTTCAGGCTGGCGAAATCGAGATACATGTTTTGGCAAGGGGTTGGTTCCAAAATTTCCAAGGATAAAGTGAATTTAATGGTATCTATATATAAATCCTTGAGCTTACAAGAAGTGCATGTCGTTTCACATTCTGAAGTTGCTTCCCCTTATTGCAAGGATATCAGAGAAAGATGGATGGAGGCTATCGCCAAAGGAGGCTTCCGGATGGTTGAGTGCAACGAAGGAAGAGTTGGTTGGATAGTAGGGAACTGCAAATGCTTACTTATTCTTTGGGGCTCAAAGAGGTTTAAAGCGTCATCTGCAAATGTTATGGACAGCTTGGCAATTAGAGATGGATTTAGTCATATTCTCGAGGATAGTCATACTTCTATCCACCTATTCTGGTGAAATCTGACTCTAAAAGTGTTATTAGCATCATTAATGATGTTTGCTAAAATGTAATTGAACTCAACAATGCAATTCTTGATATTGGAGGCATGATGCTTTTGTTTCAAAATATAACCTTTTCTTTTTGTGGTAGAGCTTGCAAACGTTGTGTTGATTGCCTTGCAAAACTTCCGCTCAGATTTGTATGTTCCTTGAACGAAAGTACTGGTAGTTTAAAAAAAATTACATCGACCCTAAAAAAAAAAGTTACACCCATCAATGTAACATATAATGTAGAAGATGTTTTATCCGGAATTTACTTTTATAGCTCTTAAAAACTTCTGCAAAAATGTCGTTTAGGGGCCATCATTATTTATGTACAAGAAAGCTTCTAGTAATGTATATTAACCTTTCCAGTTTCATGTGAAGCGGACAAATTGAACAGCAATATTCATACTTTTATTCTGCAGTGAGTATCAACAGCTTCAATGGAGATATTGAGATTCTTTATTTCAAGAACTGGAGCAGCCAAGTTGGAACTTGCGAATCTTCATTCTTCCATTCAAAGCCAGAGCTAAAACATCATATTCCTCCACATACCACAGCTCCGACACCACTGCCTGCAAGATTTCAATTCCAAAGGTTTAAGAGAAAGTATATCGCATGAAAATAGTCGAAATGCGCATAAGGATTAGAAAAATGGCCATCTATTTTCAGATACTCGACACCTTGATCCATCATCCATGAAAGTAAAAAATTAGTGTATATGATGGTGGTACATAGATACCAATACATGAAAAAATAGAGTAAGAACTTGCCTCAAATCCATGGATTTGTTTATTCAAGCGAGCAACCAGCTCGTGAAAGAGTTGGAGTTCATCAGAACTTCTATGTAGCTACAAGTTACAATTACAAAAAAAAAAAAAAAAAAAAGTCACATAAACGTTAAGGTTCAACAAAGGTGCCATCTACGATCAAATGAGCTTAAAATTTCTACTTGTATTATAGGAAAACGAGAGTTCATTTGATAATTTTTCTGAAATTCTATCTGGGTTTTGGTTTTCCTTTTGCCTTCTTCGGAAGAAAATGAAAATTTTTGAAGTAGAAAGAACTAAACTTCTTGAAATTATAAGAAATCTCCATAGTCCACTCTTGATTTCAGTTCAATAGAGCAAAATATTATCACCATTTCTCACATCTATATATCAGTTCCCATCTAACTTACACAACTCAATTACAAACAGGATTACTGCAGTTTTTCAGAATCTCAACTTATATAAAGCAAGAAATAATTCAAATAGAAAACATCCGTAATAGAGTACCGTTTCTGAAACTTTCGGGTGACCCAAAAGCCGAGCAAATGATGTGTGAAGAATAGCAGCATCATACTGTGGGAGTCAGAGGTATGGCAAGTTAGTTCGGTTATATTCCTACTTTTATGTCAATTTTTCGCAAGAGAAATCCATAAATGCAGCATTACGTTCATGTATGACAAACTTCATATCAACTTGATGCTCAGAGAACTACAAATCATTGTTCTAATTTTTCTTTTTAATAAGAACCATTCTTTTTATCTTAAACCATAGAAACGAGCTAAGCATGGGATGGATCTAATCTTAAGCCCTTCGTCGTTTCAATTAATGAACTTACCCCCAAATTTTTATTTAAACTTTCAGGGGCAAAGCCTCATCAGCGCCCAGAAAGTGGAAAAGCAAGATGGACATTAATAGCTATTATGTCATTATGGAGACTACGGCCAAGTCCTCACCGATCTCATAACTATCCATCAAAGCCAAAATTTATAGCTCATAGGACCTTCTAACTTAAATGATAACTCTAATGATTTCTACGGGCTAGAATTCCGCTGTCTGGCCACTATTTCAAATAAACTGGAATTAAAAATCACAAAACACATACAAGTTGTTTCTCTGGTGCATCTGGAAGTGATGTCCTCAGTTTAGCACGGATGGTCACAGGATCTGTCCCTGATAATACCTACATGAAAAGAATATCAAGGATAACCAAAATTACTGGTTCGACAATATACTGATAGGATCCAAAGGGGGGTTAGTTACCTAATATTTAGGTGGTTAGTTTGTTATTCACCCTGGCCTATATAATGCAATCTTCACCCCACATAAATGATAACAAGTACTTTGATAATGACTTATAATTGAGCAAAGGACCTTTGACAGGAGTTAGGTCTTATCATATACTTAACCTCCCCAGTCCTCATGGCAGAGGAAATAATTGCACCAGCTGACTGTCTTTGGCATTGAACCAAACTAGATACCGATTTTATTTCATAATGATACAAAGATGCCAAAAATATCAGTGTAACTATGTGTCCTGTCTAATGATAAAAAATGATATCATGGTTTTCTTCACCTATGAAAGTGTTTGAGCAAACTTGCATGCACCTCAAATATTCTCACTCCAAACATATGCTTACCAAGAAAACTAGCAAAATAATAAACGTTAGGTAAGTGGATACTATGCGCACCCATTTACTAAGTCTTTTACAATATAAAATATCTATCATAGACCACTCGGCCAATCCAGGTTGGTTATCTAATTTCATATTTCAGTGCTAAAAAATCAGTACAGTGCTAAAATGATCGAAAAGGTTAGCTTTCCTGGACTTCGTTTACGACCAAAGTTTCAAGTATCAAGTTGAAAGGAAATAACCTGCCAACATCCAAGCAGAACACCTGTTGAAGTTAGAATGACCCTGTCTAGAACTATTCTCAATCGGCACATATGCTCTGTTGCAGACTTCACAGCAGCTGCTTCAGCTTCAATCTGCCAAACAGACGGTAAATTGAGAAAGTACACACAAAGAAGGTTCAAACCAACACAATAACGAGTATAGAAGGCAACTTGCCTCTTCTTCCGTAGCAGAAACCGGAGTAATATGATGTGAAGCGTGAAACATACTAAAATGGTACATGCTAGAGTTCTGAAACCAAATTGCTAAAGAAAGCACAGGGGATCAAATATAAGTGATATTATATTCATAAAAAAATGTCAAACATGAGATGATCTCTGTATGGAGACGTATCTGTATTGAACTTCAGAAGTAAACAACAACCTATTAAAGAAAATGAACAAATAAAACGAAAGCAAAACTACAACCAATTTAAGAAAATGAACAAATAAAACATACCTTTATCAAAATAAGGATTGAATATAGATTTTACAGCCTCACTGCAGCATGACATAAATATTTTACAACAGGCATAACTGCTATCCTTAACAAGACAGTAGAAAGCCCAAAAAAAAAAAAAAAGGAAACAGTTTATGAAATATAACAACTGAAGATGTCTACTCTCTTCAATTTTATGCCGTCAAATTGTTAAATTAGCCTCTTACCCATAATGAGATACTCTATTGTGTATGAAATTGCACAAACATACCCATTTCAAGTAATTATACAAGCATCTTTACCTCTTACATTTTTTCCACTTATATTTCATTATTTGTTATGCCATCACCAAACGTTCAATAAATGGGTGTACATGAAGATTTCAATTATAGGAAATTTGCAAGGTTATGTTAAAACATTTAAAACAATACTTACGATATAGGAAATGAGTACTCTGTGCTTAGATACAAAACATTAGCACGAACAGGAGGATCGGCAGCCTGCATAGATGAAAAGGACATCATCAGCACCAAATATGAGAAGATATACAAAAGTTTGAATATAACATCTTTCAGGAATAACTTGCCTTCAATACAGGGATCACAGATCCATCCTTTATAGTGAAGATATCAGAAAGTGATAAAGACTGGGATGTTTCTCCATCCTTGAGGAAAAGTGCCCCTTTCTCATCCAAATCCCTTTCCATCTTATCATACAATTTTAATCTCAACTCTGAATTCGATGGCAAAGAACCAGATAGAAATTTTCAGCAAAGTCATACACATTATTTCGTAACGCATTACTTTCATTTTCTTAACCATGCAACCCAAATAAAATTCAAATCAAGATTGTACAAATACAAGCAGTGATAACAGTTTTTCTTTTTTTGGAAAACCAGACTTACAGCAAGAACAAAACATTAAGCAAAAAAATAGGGCAAGTCTTAAGCAATTTTGGTAAGTTGCTTCGATTATATGTAGGTTTCAAGTGGAGATTAGGACTCCAAATCAATTTCCTAAACTTTTGAAACAAATCCACACGCATAATAACTTATGAACTAAAGAATTTGTATTTGTACTTATAAAATACCTAAAAGTAAATCATGATATCGAAAAAGAGGTTAGTATAAACTCCATATATGCATAAAATTTTTAAAGAGGTTGATATTAGTAGTGAATTCAATCAAACGCATCAAAACCTAACAACCTTATCATGTGAATGAAGTGATCTGCAACATGATATTAGATCAAGTGTTGGGCTCTGTCTATTGATATGTAATTTCCTCCCGTTATATTGTATAGATCAATCAGACAAATCTCTCAGTTCCCACCAAGCTTTCAGGCACACGATAAAATCTTAATAATAAAAAAGAATTCTACCTCACCATATGCTTTCAATTCAAAATGATATTAAAACAACAATATTTCCAGAAGATGGAAAATGGAAAGTAATTTAAACGAATGGCTTAATTTTAATTCATGAGAGTTAAGTAAATCGACTCGACCAATTTCTCACTGAAATTTGTTAAACGCACACTTAAAACCTAAATATCCATATCGTGAGCGCCAATTTTCCTTCAAAATCCAATACAAACCCTAAATTATCCGAGAAGTCTCGAGGGAGGACAGGTGAAACAAAACGCGAGAGGTAAGAAAAGAATGAATACCTGAAGAAGAACCGGAACTGGAGTTATGGAGGGCCATCTTGAAGAGAAAGAAGAAGAGAAGGGCAGAGGCGAACCAGATCAAAGCCACAGTCGTAAAATGAGTCGAGAGAATTGCAGTCCTTCCCATGAAGGAAATAACCTTTTTGACAAATTCAGAGTGAGATTGAAGTTGAAAGAGACTGAAGAATCTAAAGTGGCGCTGTTTTACAGAGTCGCGACACACGAGTTAGCACTGAGCTGTGACTCGGTTGGTCCGTTCTTCGTGAGATTTTGAGCCACTGAACGATGAATGCGTATTTTCTACAGTTTCCACATCACTGATTCGCAACTTTGCTCTCACTTCGCTCCAATGGCGGGTCGTAACAGAGTTCTATAATCAACATCAAGTCGTTGTCGTCATCACCTTTTATCTTAACACCAACGATCATATAGTATAATATAACAATATTAAAAATTGTGGCCATGTTTAGCTATGAATGGAAAGAAAATGAAGAATAAATGATAGAAAGTATTATTGGTTGGTTGAATTGTTCGGATTTTTTTTGTTTTGTTATCACTTTTTATTATTCCAAACATAAGTTATTAGCACCACGCTCTAATCAATTTAGTCCATAGATCAATTTGATAATGATTGTTATAAAAATAATTATTGATTTGTTGTAATTGTATGTGTTTAAAGTGCAAGTAATAATCTATTCGTGTCAGTTTGATGTACTAAGGAGCAAAGCTCGAGATAAAGTTAAGCTTGTATAAAGCTAAGACGTAAGCTCGTTAAGTTTGGTGTCAACTAGACACTCGAGGGACGCTCCAAACAAGATGAGTGTCTTGGGCAGAGGCTTCAGGGTCGAGTCATAGAATATGCGTGTTCAATGGTGTCAGATGCATTAGGAAGAAAAGTCACGGTGGTGTCAAGGCTTAGTGGGGGTAGGATAGGCCCCGAGCCCTCCCATCGAAAACAAACATGTCATGTGCAAAACGACTCATGTGACCAAGGAGATGATACAAAAATCATTTGGCCTATGCAGGTTTCGAACCTGCAACCTTCGCGTTATTAGCACGACGCTCTAACCAACTGAGCTAATAGGCCA
>JBBMEG010000009.1:12432010-12467752 GCA_037832605.1 Cyclanthera cordifolia | reverse complement strand
CATGAATTCATTTCTAAAAATTAGTTTCAAAATTTTACTTGGGCTTTAAACTCATTTAAAATGATTTAATATTGTACTAAAAAAATAAAGAAAAAGAAATAGTAATTACACGTTTTCGATATTTCAAATGTGTTTCCAACGACTTAAAAAAACAATAAATAATTGTAACCTCAAAAAAAAAAAAAAAAAAATAATAAATAAATGCTACCAACAACCTATTAATTGAAATATGGATTATGTTACAGCTCATGTTTAACTATCATATCTTAATCCATTTCAGATAAAAAAAACTATCATATCTTTAATCAATTTGAATAATTACTGCCAAAAGATTAATACCTAAGCAGTACAAGTGTATCTCCACCTGATTTTTTTTTTTTTGTTATTTTCGTTAATCATTTTCGTATTCTCATTTGTCTCGTAATCATATTTTTTATTCTTGCCCTAATATTCCAATATTACTATTTTTTTGGTTAAACTTTAAATTTGATTGGAGGAAAGTTGGTATGATTTCCAAATTTAGAATTTTTTTTTTTTATGGTTTGAAAAAAAAAAGTTCTTATAATTTTAAGAACTAATATTTAGTATCTATAATTTGATAAGATATAAAAAATATTTATTATCATTTCTATTCGTTAGCGAATTGAGTGAGTAAGAAGTACGCATAGTCAAAATTCACATATATAATTCTTAACACATTATACTATAATTAATTTGTATATTTTATAAAAACATAGAGACAAAACTCTAGTTTTGTAAACTATAAGACTAAAGTTTTTTTTTTTTTTTTTTTTAATGATAGATAAACTAAACTCTAGATTTCTCCCAATGATAGAACTAAATTTATAATTTATCGGTTAAAAAATCATAATGCGAAGGATATTTTTTCTCTTAATCATAGGCCGATGATTATGGTTGACATTGTATTCCTCTTTTGAACTAAGGTGTGAGGCATGTTTAAATTCAAAGTCTACTAACGAAAATGATTAGTCACTTTGTTGGTTTGGTTGATTGGTTGAAATTCAATTTAACCCGTCAATCACGGGTTGGAAGTTGCATAAAAAAAACAGGGGAATATAATTCCCAACTGCAAAATTCATGATTTTGTAATCCAAAATTCAAAAATTGTATGAACGCAATCTTCCAAAAAAAAAAAAAAAACACTGAAACTCTGCTCTTTATTACATGTTGGTTAAGGCATGTTCTATATTCTAAAGCAAGATATATATATAAATTGATGTGACTGAAATAGGAAAAGTTTCATCAGAAATTTTTTTGAAAACTATACAATAACTTTTTGAACTATTTCATATAAGCAAACCAAAGAGAGAAAAAAATTATATATATAAATAATATATCATGAAAATTCAACCAACCCCATTCAGATGAGAAAATCAGATAAAATGAAATCTAATTGGGCTTCGGGCCTCCTCCATTTCGCTAGCTAGGATCTGTTGTGAATCGGGTCGGATCCTTTCTTGACTCCTCTTTTGTTGGATTGATTCGGGTCAAAATTCATGGCTGGTGAAGGAGCCAAGTTCATGTTCTTCATATTAAACTTTTTGACAGAATCAGCCATGTGGGTGTTGATAATTGGGGATTTGAAGGCTACCCATTTGAGAGCAAGATCAATGGAGCTGAGCCCAGATGCTGTTTGAAGTTGAAGACAAAGAGAAAAACTAGCAAGAACAAAGGCAAAGATCAAAGCTTTCCTGTTAAAAAAGAAACCCATTTGGTTTGTATTGAAGAATTTGAAGAGAGAAAATTAAGAAAGGAATAAATGGGGGAGAGAGAGTTCAATTTGAAGTGTGTGTGTGAGATACAAACTCAACCAAATTTTGTTCTTTGACAGTTCAAGCTATTGGGGTTTATCTTTTTATTATGGGGTTTGTTGTTTATAAAATTGGGAAAAAGGGTTAAAAAAAAGGGAAGTAAAGAGAAGAGATGTGGGGAAGGTTTAAGAGATTCACCTCAATCATAAGCCTGCCATAGAAGCAATACAAAAAAAAAGGGGGCTGTTTTAGAAGACTCTGTCCAAGTTTGAACAAAAAGTTAAGTTGGAACACCATCCTTGGGAAGCTAAGTATCTTTTTCCTCTCATTCAGTCATGTTTTTTTTTATCCATAACTTACCAATTATGTCCCTCTTTTATTTTTTTTTAATTTTTACTAAGCAGTCTCTTTCGTTCGCAGTGTCGACGTGTTTTATATGTAACAAGTTCAATACGTGTATGTATGATAACAATCATCTCCATTCACGAATGACATTTTAGAGTCAACAGAAAACAATGCTATGAGAATTTATACTAAAAAAGAACAATTTTATATCAATGCGAAGATTTGCTCAGAGTTGTCGTCCTTATCAAGTAATATCATAAACATACCTCTTAGTCAATAATGTAGGAGAAAGAAAATGAATCTTAAAAACATAATCATGACGAGAATATGTTGTAAATAGTTTTATCAGACTGCTGATGTACTCTTATTTCAAAAAAAAAAAAAATTTGTTTGAATATGTATCAGATGAATTTACTGTTTGAGAGGAGAGACTCGATCTTTTGTTCAAAGAGATGATTGAATCTTTTTGTGTCGAGCACAAAATAAAAACTTAGAGAGAGACTCGACGAGCCAAAGGAAAGGTGCAGATATGTTTTGTTTAAGGGTAGGATTGTCGAGAGACAACAAAATTACCCCACATTGACTAGATAAGATGAAGATCACAAGTGTATACATGATAAAAACCATCTCTATTAATATGATACATTATAATTGAAAGGAAAAGTTTATGCCCTTAAGTTATTAGGTTGTACATGATATCAATAGACTCGGTAATATATGAATAATGTTGTGAAGTTTGATGTTTGGCTTTTAGAAATGAAAGCATATTCATTGAGACACATAAAAAGGAGAGACGTTGGGGGAGAAAACATATAGTTATAATTGTTGATTTTTGTATAAATGAATTGAAGTTTAAATGGAGTTTTCCTTTATGCTTTTGTTAGGAAATTCCAATAATATTGAACTAAAAAGCTTATTATAAAGAGTTAAAAAGAAAAATCTTGAACAAAACATTAGTGTTTGGGGGATTGGCTCCTTCTCTCGCTTATCAATGAAGACCAAGACCATCTTTTTATCAACTCAATTTTGGGGTTTTGGCTCTTCTTTTTTTACCCCAAAAAGAGATCATGTTTGGACACATCAAAATCAAAATAACAAAAGATGTCAAAAATTTAAATAACAAAAGAAAAGCAAACACACAATTTGAACCCCTTCTCCTTCCCATGTGATTTATCGCGCATATGCCAATACAGTTGAACTATTTTTCTTGTTGATTGATTTTTCTCTATTTTATTTTATATTTGAATAGCCCAATCCAAATGCTTAGCTGATGCAAGGTCAAAATCGTATGATTTGAAGAAAGCTAGTTCATGTACTTTTAAAAATTAAAATTTAGCCATCAATAAGAATAATACCTGAACAATATCAATGTATGCCCAAACAAAATCAGTATTTTGCATTTATTTATTTGAGAGCAGTTGTGCTCCTTATGTAGGAATTATGGTTCACTTATTTACTTTGTACACAAAAAGTAAAATAAAATAAATAAGTTTCTCTTTAAAAAACCAATTCAACTAAAATCATATGTCCATTCATTAAATTTACCGGATTCGAAAGTATGCAAAGTGTATAAAGACTATTGCTTAGCCAAGTGGTTTGTCCAAAAGTTGGTGATCACTCTTGCTTTGAGTATTCACTGTTCAAATTGCTAAAGGCAGTGATAGCAGTACATTTTTCAAAATATAATATTACATTACAAAAGAGATAATTTTTTTTTTTTTTTTTTTTTCAAATTTTCCCAATTAGTAAAAGATAGAACATTAGTCGTTAAATTATGTTTAAATTGATACTTAAATAATAATACACCTAAAAGACGTACTGGGAATTAGATTTTATAAATTAAAAGTGTAAAGTAGGACAAAACTATTCTTTATACATACACACTTCAATCCTTGTTTATGATAACAACTTCTTTTGCTTATCAACAACCATATTCAATTTTTTTTTTTTTTTTTTTTTTTTTTTTTTTTTTATAATAACAATATAAGTTAAATATTTCATGTAAGGACCCGACTTGACATGAAATCAATCCTGGAGCATTAACCTCTTGTGCATGACTAAACATATAACTTAGATATAGAGACGTGCTAATTTAAACCCAAAACTTTATTCAAAATAGATAATAGTTTAACAGTTGCAGAAACTAAACATTATTTATCGCAAGTGTTTCCTCCCACACACACACACATAGTACATACATATATACATACATGTGTGGTATCTGGAAGATGCGAACAATCGTGCATGGTTGGTTTTCGGTAGGTTTTAATTCCTTAAAATAGGACAAAAATCAATTTAGAGCACGTTTGCTTAGGACGAAATAGAAAGATAAAAAAGAATAAATAAATAAATAAAATAAAAGCAAATTAATAATTGATGCAATGAAAAGTGATAGATCCAACAAAAGGATCAATTCTTATCTCTTTCTACCACATCAAACCTACTCTTACTTAAATCGAAATTAAACCCGATTTGTTCGAATGAAAGATGAAATATCTAATATAAAATTAAAAATTTATAAAACTAGTCAAATCTAAAAAATAATTATAAATATAATTACTTTTGACAAAATTAGAAAATATAGTATTATATTAACTAATATTATGGCCTAATTTTTTATAATACAATATTTATACATATACAAATTTTTTAAATTTTTTACGAATATTTATAAATATATTTAAAATTATTTTGTGACTAAATATCCCTACAATTTCCATATAAAAAACCGTCTTCTACGTTGCTTCCATATAAAATACCGTCTTCTACGTTGCTTCCATATAAAATACCGTCTTCTACGTTGCTAGGGTTTAAGGATTTTTTTTTTGTTGCAGTTCCCACTTCAGAGTTCAAAGCAACCTAACGAATGGCAGAAGAAACGACCCCTCAACTTGCTGGGAACAATCCGGAGGTTGCCAAATCAGCCACCGATGATATGGAACTTAAAATCGCGGAGCCGAAAGGATTAAGTGGTGATTCTGGTGCGATTGAGGCCGATCCAGTAACGAATGGGGATGCAAATTCCAAGCGAGAGAGGGAGGAAGAAAGCGCCGATGACAATGCCGGAGAGGTAAAAAAGCCGAAGGTGGAGAAGTTAGTTGAGAAGGCGGAAAGAGAAGAGAAAGGAGAGGAGCTTGGTCCTGTGAGTTTAGGTCCAAAGAGCTTTGCATCATCGGTTGAGTTGTTCGATTACTTCTACAACTTTCTTCACCACTGGCCTGCTAATTTGAACGTGAATCAGGTATAATCTTATGTACTTTCTTATGATCTTCTACTGTACTCTGTTTTGTTGATGGAAAGTAAAAGATAACATTTTGAAAACTTTACTCAAGTTAGAATGCTGATTTAGAACTTGATCGACGAAATTTCAATCGAATATCCCTGGTATTGTTTATCATCGTCTGTATTTTGTCTTGAAAGATATATATATGGAAAAATAAGAAGTAAGTTTCGAAGAAGGTGGGGAATTAGGATCTCTATCCTCATGAAACGTGAATTGCTGTATAGTGTCAGTAAAATAGCTTGTTTTGATCATCATCAGTTCATCAAGAAAGGTTTATTTAACTGTTCTAATGTTCTGTGAAGAAATTATTTGCA
The DNA here is from genome assembly GCA_037832605.1 of Cyclanthera cordifolia. NCBI lineage: Eukaryota > Viridiplantae > Streptophyta > Magnoliopsida > Cucurbitales > Cucurbitaceae > Cyclanthera > Cyclanthera cordifolia. The sequence continues at coordinate 12,462,038 of JBBMEG010000009.1, read as the reverse complement.
ATTTCCTCCTTGGTGTATGTGTATTATAGGAAACAGAAAACTTTACATAATTTCAAAAAACTTTTCTAATGTGATAGCCGTGTAGAAAGATTATATAATCTTTAAAGGGGGCAAGGTTGTGAATCCAAGATATAGCAAGAAAAATAATAGAGTCCAATCCAATAAAAATTCCTTTTGTTGGAGTCCAATCCAATTTTTGTGTTGTTATTCTTCATGATTCCCTCCTTATTGTTGATTTATTTTAGTGGAGGAAATGTACATATTGTAACTAATTAATAACTCTGGCATATCCTGTGATTTTAGTGCAAAGGGCCAAGTTTTGATCCCATGAGGACCTTGTTATAAAATAATACTTAAAGAAAAAGGCAGTCAAGGCTGCTTCTGTTGTAATTCCTTATAGTATGTTTTGCGTTCTATCTATATTTTGTTCACCTAGTATATAGTTAGAGTCATCTTAATGTAGCTCAAATAGCTTGAAGTTAAAACGTCAGTGATCTTGTTTGTTGGATCATATTTTTGTTATATGTTCCATTAATGCTCCCGAGAGCAATAGTTCAACAACATAAGTGTGGTCCGATCAAATGATCATGAGTTTGAATCTCCCACTCCCAATTGTTGTTGAATTCAAAATTAATAATCTCGGTATTTTGTCAGTTGATGTTCTTCTAATGGAGAAAGTTTCCAACATTTTAGTCCTGAATGTCTTAACTTGATATGAAAGATTTATAAGTGATCAAATGTAGTGTTGATACTTGTTTCTCTGTTGCAGTACGAGCATATGGTGCTGGTGGATTTGATAAAGAAGGGGCATGCAGAATCGAAGAATAAGATAGGATGTGGTATTGGTGCTTTCCAAATTCGATTCCATCCTATGTGGAAAAGCAAGTGCTTTTTCCTCATTCGGGAGGATGGATCTTCCGATGACTTCAGCTTCAGGAAGTGTGTAGATCATATCCTTCCTCTGCCTGAGAATTTGAAGATAAAATCTGATCCAAACAGGTCTTCAGGTGGCGGTAAGCACCGCGGTGGAGGACGAGGTGGTGGCGGCGGACGCGGAAGAGGAGGAGGTAGGTGGAGAAACTGATTTATTTCAGTTTTCACCTCATCGGACTCAATTTTGCTGCCAAGAAAGTAGAGAAATAGCTTTTATTTAGGCTCATAATTTCTGTTTTATATGCTTCTTTGCGGGGTTCTGATGTGATCTTTGAACTGAAAGTTTAAAGAATGTTACTTTCGTAACGAATATTTACGGAAGTAGAGTTTTTACTCATATTTTTTATAACCCGGGAATAGGACCTATTTTTTAATTCAATTTTAGGGAGAAATGATTTCTTTAATTATCTGAGTTTTTTTTTTTTTTTTTTTTTTTATAATTTATTACTAATGTTTCTAGGTTATACAAAATGCGGTTAAACTTATATTTCTGTTGGCTGTTGATCTAAGATTCTTAATTTTGTGTGTGGTAAGTTGTTTCTTATCTTTGAATTTCAATTTTTTTCTTTTTACAAACAAAGCTTCATAACCAACACAAGGAAATCATGCAACCTATCCTCTCAAATGAGGAAACACCACTAAAGGGATATCTCCCCAACATAGGTCCTAGCCTTGAACTCAACATTGAGGGTCACTAACCAAAAAGGAAATCGACGTTAAAGAAAACATTATACAACCAATAGCCTAATAAAGGTGTTGCCTTTCTTGAAAAGGAATTAAAAAACCTCAAGGATGATCCAATAATTTCGTCAAAGCTAACCTTTTTGACATTCGAAGAGCTTGGGAGGCGACGGGTGAAGCATATAAACTTCTTATGTGACCCCATTGTTAAAAGGGGAGGATCATTCTCAAATAGGACGTACCTTCACCTTTGGCTGTGAACTGAATCATTTGACCCACGATTCAATTAAGTTATTAGTTTGCTTGTGAGATCGAACCGATTCAAGAGAGCTGATTGGTTCATCTGCTATCCAAGGCAGTTGGAAAAGTGGACCTGGTTCAAATAAGAAACCTTAAATAAGCTGACTAACTTAGGAATCGCATGATCCATGTGTAAGCAAGTTGCCTTTCACCTTTCCCTAATGCGCATCCCATCACCTTGACTCTATCAACTATGGCGATCCTTACCTTTTCCACCAGCGACGATAGAAGAGAAATCTCCAACTTTGGTCGCATCTTCTCCTTAGAGCCTTGTATCTCCTTCACTTCTAGGCGGAGTAGTTTCAGCCCATCACTCTTCCATTGTGTCTTCATGGAGAAAACTCCGACCACGAGAGAGCCACTCTTCTGATTTAACCTTTCTCCTACCATCTTCAGCTTCGTCTTTCGAGATCACATTTTCCACAGTCGAACGACATCCTCCACTTTCCCAACCCCTTCTTACTCCTCCAATTCAAGCCTTTCGCGTCCTTGGTTTTTTTTCTTAACCTCTCTCTAATCTTATATTTACATGGATTTAAATTCCCACCTTCCACAATAATTAACGATCACAAACATCCCATCTAATCATCATGGATTAGTTTATTTACATTATAGATTAGTTTACTAAATCAATTTTATTTTTGCCTATTTTTTCTCAAATTTATTTTTATGGACTTTTTGAGAATTAATTATTTAAGTTTTTTTTTTTTTTTGACATAACCCATTAGAGTGGTGAGTCAACTCCGATCTATGTTTTACAACTACTCTCAAATAAATGTATGCTAAATATTAATTTTTATAATCAAACATATAACACAGGTGTTGAGTAGATTTTATTAGTTGTAGATTAGGACATTTTTGCAATTTTGCTTAATCCTATGCTCTTTTTGTATCCACTAATTTTGGTTTTATAAATATTTTTAATAAATGATGTACTACTAATAATAATTTTACTTCTAAAGAAAGGTCGATGGTGTATTTATTTTATTGTTTGATAATAATATAATACAACATTAGGTCAAGGAAAATAAATCATCATTCTTAATATTAATTTTAAATATTTTTAAAATTATTGTTCAGCACTTGGCTTTACCTAATTCTATTTTTTATGGGGTGTTTGGATAGAGAGATTTAAAAGCATTGGGCATAGATTGGTCCAACCCCATTTGAAAAAGCTTGGATAAAACTTTAACTTTATATTAGAGTACTCTTCGGACTCAATTTTTCGTAACTTCTCAATTCAATTGAGATTTTTTTTAATCATACTAACACTCATAATCACTTAATTTGTTAATATAGACAAATCTGTTGAAAGTAAAAGAGATGATTATTGATGCTCGAAATTTTGACTAAGTAAATAAATTTTTCAATGTAATCTTTCAAGCTTTTGCTTCAAAAATAAAAGACTAGACTTCAATGTTACAATTTTTACTGAATCATTTTTTTTTTCTAATTAGTGTCTATTGTAAATTTATAACTAAAGGTAATAATACTTGGGCTTGCATATTATAGAATCTAATAGGTGGAGAATCCTTCGAGATGTTCTACTCCTATCCTACTATCTTATAATATTAGAGTATATTTATGAATAATAATTAATAAAGAATTTATATCCTCACTCTCAAATGGTCAATTTTGGAAAATGCTATTCGTTTTCCCATAAGGAGACTTTGAATGTGTAAGACCCTCAACCTGGCAAACATATGTAAGGAAAAGCAAATCAGCCCAATCCAATAGGGGCAACGCCAAAACTGCATTGTTAATAGCAGATAAGGAGACAGTGCCTCCACCAATCTGTATGTATGTATGAAGGGCAAGAAAGACAAGGAGAAAGAAGAATCGGGTAGCAGAGCAGACGGGGAAAGTGGGGAGTGATCTTGGTGGTCCCAGATATCAGAGAGAGGGAATATATAAATAAAATTTGAAGGAACTTTAGGATAGGAGGGTTATCGGTCCTCTCGAATTGGCCCAGTAGTATTTTGGTTATAGTCTATCCTGTTTTGGTTTTCTAGTTCCAAATTCTGTATTGATTGCTAAGCTATAAATAAAATCTCTCTGATTATTATATTTGTGTGCAAGCCATTGTGTGCATTTCCTAAGCTAGTTCTTGCAGGAGAGTTGGATACCTGACAGAATGTTTGTTCACTCTTTTAAACTTAAAGATCAACTTTTTATCTAATAAATGTGAGACTTAACTTCAAACAGACTCGGTATTACTTTCGATTATTGACTCAACAGAAGAAATCAGTCTTATGGTGAAATTCACAGTCATGGTTATGTTATTACAAAATTTCAAACAGGGTGAAATCCAAAACGTAATAACTACTAAGCAACAAGAAAAGCTGCAATCAGATGCTTAGGATTCAATTCAACTTTCCAAGCATGTTCTAAAACCAATGCCTAGCTTTAGAGCTTCAACACCCTTCGTGCTTCTGTGTAAAACCAATGCCCTTTTCAATGCTTGCCTTCAGTTCTGGCTTTAGAGCTTCAACACCCTTCTGCTCATACTCACTCAATCCTTGGAGATCAGATGTTACAAAAGCTTCAACTCCTTTCCTCCCGAGCTTAACCCTCGATGCAAAGAACGGAAGCTCCGTTACATCAGACTGCACAAAACAGCACTCGTATACATCATCATCTCCGTCCAAAGCACGGAGACATGATTCGACAAATCTTGCTGCGCTGTACGCCATCGAAAGGGTAGCAGATCCTGCTCCTGCCTTTGCTTCAACAACTTCTATTCCCGCGTTTTGAATCTTAACAGTCAGTTCCTGAACTTCTTCATCCGTAAAGCTCACTGAAGGTTTTGTCTTTGATAGCAGAGGAAGAATTGTTATACCAGCATGTCCTCCGACAACCGGGACATCAACATCAATCAGTTTAAGGTCCTTACTTTCAGCAACAAAAGTGTTTGCTCGGACAACGTCCAATGTAGTAACTCCAAAAAGCTTCTTTGGATCATACACCCCTTTCTGCTTTAGAACTTCAGCTGCTATTGGCACGTTGGAGTTCACGGGGTTGCTAATGATATGAATGAAAGCATCAGGACAGTTTTCGGCAACAGCTTCAACCAAACTCTTCACTATGCCAGCATTTATGTTGAAGAGGTCATCACGTGTCATACCGGGCTTGCATGGAGCCCCAGAAGCAGGTATGACGACAACATCTACGCCTTTTAAGGCATAGCCCAATTCTGAAGGTCCAGTGAAATCCTGAACTTTTGAAGGAGTGTTGCAGTGGCTAATATCAGCAGCAACACCCTTGACATTTGCAATACCATAGAGGTTCAAGGTGGAAACTAATGGTGACATCTTCATGAGAAGAGACAGAGGTTGACCTATCCCACCAGCAGCTCCAAGAATAGCAACTTTGTAAGAGGCTTGAGGTTGAAGATTTTTGTATACTTTATGATTCACTCTTTGAGCTGAGGTAGCAAGACGACGCCATTGCGCGACACTGCTCTGATTCCTTAGGAAAGATGACTCCGATTCACCAGCCTTGAGGCCGCTGAAGCTCTTAAACTCTTGCGAATTGATTCTCAAGGTAGCAGACTTTGATTGAGAAAATGAGTTGAGTTTAGTATTGAGTGATGCATTTGTACCAATTGACAAAATAGTTGCTGATGTTGCTGCCATTTCTGACGCTGAGGTGGGGGAGGGAAGTGTAAGTCATTTTCATGATGAAATGGTGATTTTCAAGCAATACAAAATCATAAGAATTGCTAAACTCTCTGAGAGACTGTAATGAATTAACATTTATTTATAATCAAGTCAGGTGGAAGTAAAATAGTCTTTTTCTGTCAAGCAATCGGCAATAAGAAGAAAGTTACAAGTGCTTCAACTTCCTCACAGTGGATATGAAAATTAAGTGTGCCATAAACGGATTCCTTCCCACTATTTGGTTCACATGATTGTCATCCCATCAAACACTAATTTACTTTTACTTTCATCCCCTACTCAAACATTACGTAAAAAGAGAGTCCAACAAAGAGAGGTAATGCAATAAAAACCAACTGCAGGGGTGTGTGTGTATACATTTCCAGATTCATAACGGCAGACATGTTTGGATGAATAACCGTAAAGTAATTATTTTGAGTGATTATAAATGAGAGACAATTTTGAGTGGTTTTAAAGAAGAAATTGCAAAAAATAGATCGTTCGTATGAGATGTTTAAAGAGCGATTATAAAATATCATTTTTTAATAGTTCTAATAAACCACCCAAACAAACAGCCCCTTGATCGGATGTGCCTCAAATTTGATGATCTTTCGACCCAAACAAGCACTAAGAAGGTATAAGAAAACATTCTGAAAATTCTGTAACTTCACAAGTTTTATTACGAACAAAAGTAAGAAGTAAAGGAAAAGATTATGAAGTTAAATTGGCAAAATATAGAAGAACACAAGTAGATAAATAATATCCATACTTAATTCATTAATTTTCTGTTCTTTAGCTATAAAACCCGACAAAATTAACAAATATCAACAAATATCTTAACCCCAGAAGATAAAAATCATAAGGAAAATGAAACTTGGCCAATTCTAGAAAAGATGAAACAAAATCCCAGATTCATAATCAAACCAAATCTCGCAACAACAGTCGGATTCAAAGCATTAGACACAAAAAGAAGATGAAACAAAATTCAACCCAGAACCGAGTTTTTCATACTCAAGTGAAGTGAAAGCAAAAAAACAAAGGAAATGGCGAATTCGAACCATGTAACCCAGAAAGATTGAAGCTGGAAAATTGAGAGGAAAGTGGATTTTCTGAATGGGGGCTCGAATGATATTCAAAGAGGGTACTTATTTGTTGGTCATCGAATTCTCCAACTTGAACGCATCAGTTCTTGTTTCTGTACACTGAAAATGCACACAGCCGCACTGCGAATCTAGTTCCTCTTTTCAATAGTTTTTCAAACCTCAAAAGCAACCGTTGCAAAACCTGATTCCATTTGCTTTGGCAAGTTTCAAAAACACGTTATTCCCATCTATATAACATCAAAACCAACCAGCGGTCTCTTTCATTGCAAACACAGAAAAGTAAAGCAAAAGTGGCGATTCATTAACAGATTAAAAACATTCATCCCATCTACAAAATCTATGATTCAAATGATTATCTTATCTGGATGGCTAAAGATTCAAGTTTTAAACTTTGACGCTTCTCTTTATAAACTAACTTTCTCCATCTCCCTCTTCAGAGCATTAGCTCTCACCAAGTTTCCAATGGTATTGACAGCCAATTTCAAGTCCTCCAATGGATTCCCAGGCACAACTCTCTTGTACAAATAGCTATCAAATGTCATCTCCTGCACATACTCGTCGCGCACATCTCCACGAAAGCTTTCGCTCACACCTGTAAAACACCTTCTGCAACACATCCAGAACCTTATAAGTTGGCCAGTAAGTTTTATCCCACTTCTCCAAGTACTTTCTCAGATCACATTCCTCCACCATTCTCCGACCCCTCCACGATTGCCTCCGCACACATTCTCCCGCTTTTCGTTTCTTATGCAAAATATATCCCCTCCCCTGAGCATTTCGTCACGTACCCGGCTGCATCGCCCACCAATGCCACTCTCCCGGACAGACGTCGTGGCCGAGGGTGCTCTGGGATTGGATGTGCCTCAACTCGGATGATCTTTCCACCTAAGATCTAGTCCTTTGCTCTGTTTCTTGTTGCTATTTGAAACTTCTTGATGTTGGCTTTGTGAGTTACAGTTCCAGTTCCGACCGCTACATGGTCACATTTCGGAAACACCATTTTTTGATATCGCATTTCGGAAACTCCGTCGGCGCCGATCACGGCGTCCACCTCCAATGTTTTCTTCTCTCCGACGCCGCCTTTCTTCTCGTCGTACGAAGTGTAATGAAGAATATACGGTGCATTTCGTTCTTTAGGAAGATCTAATATCATGATCAAGCCACTAATTATATTAGCTCCATTCTCAGCGGCTCGATTTCGAAGATACGAGTCCAGAACCCCGCGCCGGACCATCCCAATGTACTCGTGAGGTTTTAGGGTACGGCCGATGTCGACAACGACGTTTGACGGAGAAACCATCTTCATCTTCGTGACACGACGGTCGATCAAATCCAACGGAAGATCGAACTCGCCGACCATACACAACGGAATCGCACCATCGCATGGCTTGCAGTTGTCGAGCTTCCTCTCGAACAAAAACGTCTCAACGCCGCCTTTGGCGAGAGTTTAGGGCTAGTTTTGGCAGCGGCGACGTAAAATCGGCGCCGGAATTGGGGGTCAGGATTGGCCTTGGTTTGGTTAACGAAATGGGGATTCTCCGGCGAGAATTGGCGGAGGCCGGTGAAGGATTTGAGGGCGACGGAGGCCATTTAGTCGAGCTCGACGTAGAGTAATGACTGGGTGTTCGAGCCGCGAATTTTATATATTTAATGGATATAGTTTCCGAGATATGAGTGAGTTTTGGCCGTTGGATGAAAATATGGACGATGGATATTAGAAAAGGATAATTGTAATGGATTTTAGGACACGCTTTTTCGTTTTTTATTATTTAATTCTGATTGGTAATCGACGGTTGTAATTGTGCCACGATACAACTATCTCGTTTTCCTGTGCAAGAGGAAAGCTATTCTCCATGGAACCAATTAAATAATGACAACTCATTATTGAATGAAAATGGAGTATTGCGCTGAATATAACTTCTCAACTTTGTTCTTTTCGTTAAATTTTAAACTTTCAAAATTTTAATTTTAATTTATAACTTTTTGTTTATTTTTATGATTTTTAAATGAGGTTTTGCACATCTAACCAAATTTATGGTTCTAATTAAATATATAGTCAAGATTTAAAACATTACCAAACTAATTCTTCTATTTAAAAAACATGAAAATCATTATTTAGCAAAATCATCTAGTACTCTTCATTAAAAAAATCAACAATACCATACACCTTTCATGGACATCGACCTAGAGATATTTTTCACCATTTCCTGTTACTGCAATTAGGAAGATGACCCTTCATCGTGACCGTTGTCGACTTCGACAGCGCCGTCGTTGTCTCGAAGTCGAATCCTCCATGAACATCGTCGTCTCATAGCTCCATCACCATCAATCTCTGTTGAGATTTTTCAATCAACCAAACATTGTTGATGTTGGGAAGAAAGCAAGCTTCGTTGCGGAGAGGTCTCATCGTCAGAAAAGAAAATCAGAAACACCGCGGAGCTCATTGTTATCTCCTCGTCATCATCTAAAGGGTAAATTATAAAGTTGGATCTCTATTGTTTGAAGAAATTTAGAGAGTTGGTATGTATGTTTAAAAATCTAGACTTTAATTTCTATAATTTGGAGAAATCTATAAAGTCGTCTTTATGTTTTGAAAATTTAGAATTTAGTCCTTAAAATTTCATCAAATCTAAAAAATAGTCCATGTGGTTCGAAATTGTTGTAACAAAAATAAACATATCATTCATACATAAGAAGTTACATATTCGTACTAATTTACGTGCGATCTACGAATAACATGACTATTTTTTAGGTTTCTATCAAATTATAAAGACTATTTTTTTTAAACTATATGGACTAACTATATTTATCCAAACTATGAGAACTGAATTTTATAAATCAAGACTAAAGTTTAAAATTTTTAATTACAGCATATGTGTAAGACAACATTTTCGAGTGTTTGTTACGAGATTTTAGATGAGTATTTCAAACTAGTATTTATTAAATACTTCTAAATACTTTTAAAATCTCAATTGCTAAAAATTTGGTTGAATTCTTATACCCATACCCATAGTTGAAGCAACCTCGAGTAGGTGACCATCCAAGACTCGAGCAATTTTCATAACAAAATTTCAACCCCCAGAAAAAGAAAGACCATTCCACACAAAGGTAAAACGAAAAGGTAGTTACATTAGGTTAGAATCTCCAATTGTTTGTTCATCAACCCAAACATTTCTCTCCTCTCTAAAAAAAAAAAACATGCACACTTCCAATTCCACCATCCTCGACCATGAAGAACTCCCCTGCATCACTCTGTTTCCACCTCCACACTTTCTTAGCCACCGCCTTCATCGTCGGCAGCCACGGGAAGACGGTACAATTCATCTTCGGAGACTCCCTTTCCGATGTGGGAAACAACATATACCTTTCCAGAAGCTTAGCTCAAGCCAATTTGCCCTGGTACGGCATCGATTTCGGCAACGGACTCCCGAACGGAAGGTTCAGCAATGGCCGTACCGTCGCCGACATCATCGGCGACCAAATGGGCCTCCCCAGACCGCCGGCGTTTCTCGATCCGTCGCTTAATGAAGATTTAATTTTGGAAAAGGGTGTGAACTATGCTTCTGGAGGTGGAGGAATTTTGAACCAAACCGGAGGCTACTTCGTAAGTTTTCAATCATACCCCAAATTTAAAATTTGAAATTTAAATAAATAAACAAATCTGGGTTGTCTGTTTGTTTGTTTGTTTTGTAGATTCAGCGATTTGGTTTATATAAGCAAATTCAACTGTTTGGTGGAACGCAAGAACTGATAAAGTCGAAAATAGGGAAAGAAAAAGCGAATGAGTTCTTTAGAGAAGCAAGATATGTGGTTGCTTTGGGAAGTAATGACTTCATTAATAACTATTTAATGCCTGTTTATGCCGATTCTTGGAGTTACAATGATCAAACTTTTATTACGTATTTGACCAAAACACTTGGCGATCAACTCAGGGTATTTCTCTATTTCTCTTCTAATTTCCAATTTGTATATATATATATGTATGTATGTGTATATATGTATGTATGTGTGTATATGTATGTGTATGTGTGTCTTGCACTATGTATGTATTCGAGTTTAACATAACGTCGTGGTTTCAATCTAGTAAATCTGTATTTATAATCTCCTCTAATTATACTCAAATATATATATATATATATATATATATATATATATTTATTTATTTATTTATTTATTTATTTATGATCAGTTGTTTAAATCTCTACCTAGTAATTATTTAGAAGTATAAAGATTTGCAAGCCATAATAATTGATTTTTTTTTTATTATTATTATTCACATTGATAATTACTTTAATTAATTAATGCTAATTTTGATTTTGGTTATATATGGAATTACAGTTATTATACAGCATGGGGGCAAGGCAGCTGATGGTGTTTGGGCTAGGACCAATGGGCTGCATTCCACTTCAAAGGGTGTTAACTTCATCAGGTGAATGCCAAGACAGAACCAACAATTTAGCCCTCTCCTTCAATAAAGCTACCAGCAATCTTCTTGATGCCCTCTCTACCAGACTCCCAAATTCAACCTACAAATTCGGCGATGCATATGATGTCGTCGCCGATGTTATTAGCAACCCCGCAAAATATGGTAAAATTTTCAATTCCCACCTATAAAAGTTCAAACACTAAAATGAAATTTTTATTTTATATCTTTTTGTTGTTGGTGGTGTAGGGTTTAGTAATGCGGATTCGCCATGTTGCTCATTCGGGAGGATCCGACCTGCCCTAACGTGTGTTCCCGCATCGGTATTGTGCAAAGATAGAAGCAAATATGTGTTTTGGGATGAGTATCACCCATCCGACAAGGCTAATGAGTTGATTGCTAATGAACTCATTAAGAAATTTGGGTTCTTGAGAGTTGATCAAACCCAAGCTCCATCCCCGGCCCCCGAAACCGAACGGACTCCGGCCCCTGCTCCCGACGTGGGTCCATCTCCAACTCCTTTGATTTCTCCATCTCCTCAGTGATTTCAATTAGTTATTGTCTCTCTAATTTGGAAACTTTGGCCTCTAGAAGTTTTTCAAAGCTTATTGTATGCATTTTATTGTACTTGTTGTAATACAGAGTGTTTACTTTTGATTTTGTTTCCTTTCTGATTGCCTAACGAAAAAAAAAAATCGGTGCTTGCAGTTTACAGTTGACCCAGATTAAGAGCCGTTTTTCTGTCCCTTTTTTTAAATTTTTTTTTTTCTGTCAATTTAATTATGGAGAAAAAAAGGGAAAAAGAGTGCTTGTTTTCTTTCAACAAATGATAATTTGACACGTGCACCATTAAGTTCTCAAAAAAAAAAATTCAATTTATTGGGAGATATTTATTTGAGATTATTAATAAATGAATTTTTTTAATTTATGAGTAAACATTTCCATTCAAACAAAGTATTCAAAATAATTATTTATTTCTAATCTTCTGAAAAATCTTTCATTTTTAACTCTTCATGCAATTCGTGATGTACTTAAAATAATTTGGAAGAGACATTGTATTGTTGTTAATCAAGTTTTTTTGTCTATTCATGTGCATTATTATCATATAGTTTGAAATTTTATTAATAATTTTATCACGTTTATAGATAAAATAAAGATTTTTTTTTGACATAATAAAATAAAGATTTAATCTATGATATTTTTTATCTTTTGTATATACAATAAACATTATAAACTTTGCGTCTTTCCAAAAGTCACGTGTTTTTTTTTACAGTACACCACTTTTTTACATCTTTTGGATGTGAAAGAATTTGTTTTTAAAAATATTTTGTCAAAATCCTAACGATAGAGAACCACAAAAAACAAAATATTTGTTGCATGTACATCTTAACAATAATACAAAAGTTTTAAATGATGTTTGGATTGAGATTTTAAAAATATTTAAAAATTTGTATTTATAATGAATATTTAGAAATAATGTCGTCAAATTCTTGTTTGAACATAGTTTTTAAGGGTATTTAGAACGAAATTTTATTTTAAATATTTAAAAATAAGAATTGCAATTAAAAGTTCATATGGATATAGTTTTTTTTTTATATATTTAATAAATACTAATTGAAAATCTCAATACAAACGTCTCTTAAGTTATACATGTAGATTTTGTAATAAATTATAATTTCCAATACACTCTTAGCTTTGTGAGTCAAAAACTTTCCAAAACTTATGTTGAATTTAAATACATAGCAAGACCATAAATCGAAAATATAAAATTATATTTTAAATATCCCAATACTAAAATTGTTGCATCAAAGACAAAAACTTATTACAACGAATGAGGAAGATTTTTTTTTTTTTTTTTTTTTGCCATGATCATTAGAGCTTATTATAATGAATGAACTTAAACTACGATATAATGCCCATTAAAACCAAGTGTCACACCCTATATTAATGCTTCAACATATGATTTTTATATATTAATGCTCCAACTTTAAACATTGTTTTAATTAATTATCATGTCCACGTCAGTTATAAATGTATATATAAATAAAGGTTAAATAATCCTCCCAACCGCCCACACGACCGTCCTTGTTATTAAGATATTCTAATTAGAAAAAAATTTACACATGATTAAGACATTTTAATTAGTTTTATGTTTTATTAAAATAGTTAAATTTAATTACATTAAAAACTGTTGACTCTTTACACACCGAAAGAAGAATAAAGGGGTTTATGTTTGGTGTTACTTTTTAATTACTATTTGTAGGCTTAAAAGTCCATATTATGTGGGACACGTGTCGCGTTCTGGATTTTTTGAGACAATGGAGATGAGAATTTAGCTCCAAGACAAAAGTGCAAAGATGGCAGAAGCAATAGATTTCTCACGCGTGGCGAATTGCGAATACGTGGAGGATGACTAGACGCATTATTTTAACAACTTTCAGAAAAGTTGGGAAGCTTTTTAAATGCGTGGGCCACGTCGGAAAAAATCATTTAAAAAAAAAAAAAACAGACGAACTATTTTCACCATTTTCCTTTCTAACTGCTTCACTTGCATTTTCACTCGAATAATCAAGAAAAAAATAAAAATGATTTTTCACCCGTGCATAAGATGATGAATTCAATCTATGATGGTTATCTATCTAGAAATTAATTTCTTTCAAATTTTTTTAACATCCAAATATTATAAGATCAGATGATATCTTAAGTGACATTAGTCAAGATGCATTCAAACTGACTCGAACCGTCACGAATATCAAATAATAACAATAATAATAAAAAAAAATGGTAACGTCTGTGTGCACCGAGGTACTAAAAAGATTTGCCTCCTTATTCTTTAAAAATAATAATAATAAATTTTTCGTTTTTGTTCTTTAAAATTTTAATTGATATTAATGGGTGATGATTTTTTTTTTTTTAACCTTTTTAAACAAAGGGTAAAGCATTTGGTAATCATGTATTCTAATAATTATACGGTTACTAATTCAAATTTTCAAATTTTAGATTGTTGAATTTTTTTTTTTTTTTTTTTTTTTCACATTTCGATGGTAAAATAAATGGTAATTTTTTTTCAATCTGTTGGAGCAAAAACGATTTACAAATTACCCATTTTAGTATAACGAACTAAGGTAATATTTCTGAATTTGTTAGAGCAAAAAATACTAATTTACAAATTACATATTTTAGTTTAACTCCCTAATATATTATTTTAGTGTAAATCACTAATATATTATTTTAGTTCCATAGTTTATTGCTCACAATCAAGTTTGTCGCCTCTACTCAAAAAATTTGTTGGAGTTAACATCAAACAAACAAAAAAAAAAAGGAATACATACAATATAATGTAATTAGCTTTACTAAGAAGTAAATTATCATTCACCAGAAAAAGCTAAAATGACACAATAGTAACTCATGAATACGGATGACTATATGTTCATGGTACTCGAGATCTCACAACTGTCAACTACTTATTGCCCACTACTTTATTTGATATGTATATCACGTACTTTATCATAAAGTGCAACTCCTTACTCACCAAGCTTCTTGACTATAACATAAAACACATCAACATATATGGCTCAGAAGTAAAATACTCATGCACTTACGGTATTAAACTAGCTAGCATCACAACTCTTAACTATAGGAGTACTCCAAACAAAACTAAAAATGGATGATCTTGTTAAGTACTCATCACTTGAGAAAATTCCATCATAAATCTTTACCATCGGGAGTAAACCGTTATAACATTACCGCTTACACTTGGCCACTATCTTGGCACTGATTATCACCCTACATCTAGTTTACTAGAACCTTGAAAGCAAGAGTTACTCACTTTTGACTGTACATTCCAACACTTCTTTTAACTACTTGAACTACCTAACTCACACTAGTTGTCGTACTAATCGCACTAGAACACCTCCTAGTCGTCGTCCTAAAATCAATCTCAACCTCGAAAACTAAGTTCGACTCCTTCACTATTCCAATTACTACCGAGAAATATGAGACTTATATATGACATAATTGTTCCATTCGTAATAGAGTCATACACCTTAACTCCACAAAATAGAGGTTTCTAACATTGATCTTTCTTGAGCTTACAATACTTATCACATTCATGTTGGGATAAAGTTTATAATCCTTACATTGTACTATTCATATGTTCAAACAAACCCTTCACTATCAAAACGAGTTAAATTTGTATACGATACTCACTTTATCAGATTATTAAGAGATTTACAAATTTCGTGATTAAACTTACGTTCAAATGTTGATTGAGATAGACTCACTTTCACACTCTTTTATCCACCAAAAATAATAAAAATGCATGAGTTGAAACTTTTCTACTTAAAAAAATTAAAAAATTAAAAAAAAAATAAAAGAAGGCGGGTAAGAAATAGACAGGTGACAGTGATTGTCACATTAATTAAAGAAGACTATAGTTTAATTAAATTAGTTAAATAAAGAAAGGCGGATGGGTGCACCAAATAATGTGTGCAACGGAGAATCAGAACTGAGAGAAACTTGTGGCTGGTAATGAAATTAAGACGATGACGTGGCATCCACCTCATGCTTAAACGGATCAAAAACCCGAACCGGGTGAGTCAAATGCCAGCCCAGACTCTCACAATATCCAATTCCCTCCTCCTCTTCTCTTTCTTCTTCTTCTTCTTCTTCTTCTTCCTCTTTTTATTTTCTCCTTTTAATTTTATTTTTCTTCAGAAAATTTTCTCGCGCCCTTTTTTCAGTCTGCAAAAGAAAAATGCTGGAAATTAAGGACCCTGCCATTAAGATTTTCGGCAAGGAGATTCCGCTTCCGGCCGACGTTGAAGTTCTGTCGATCGGAAGCGATGATTCGGATTCACGTTCCGATCAACATAAGGTACAGTTCTGTCAATTAAGATTTTTTGTTCTCTGTTACATAAACCTAAAATTGACTTGTTTGTTTTAACGATTTTTGGTACGAGTTTCATTATTTTCCTCTTTGAGAACTGTTGTGTACTCTGGTTGGGCGATTGGTGTGTTGACTTGTTAGATGTTCTTTTGATTTTGTTGTGTTCAGTTTCTGATTGGTGATTTGTGAACTCCTTCACTAGCTGATTTTGAACTGGTTTGGAGCTAATTAATATAATCTTACATTTTTAGGGTCCTTTTGGATATTGATTAATTGGTTTTGATGTTTGAAGCTGGGGAAAGTTCGTAGGGGGGGGGGGGGAATGATTCTTCAATTCATAGTATTGAAGTGTTTAATCCTGCATAATCTACCTAAATCGGTGAAATTTTATTCTTAAAAGCATAATTATGAAACGCAGAGAGTTTCAATCAACTTGCGACAGTCAAGCTAGAGTTCTTATAATTCGAGCTGTAAACATCTAAAATTCGTTTTGGTTATCGTTTTGCTTCGAATAATCTTTTCTACTTTCACCCAGCTTGTAGTTAGATATTCTTTGTTATCTTTCAATTTATGTTGTTTTTCTCAAGTTTCAGGGGATTCCATACTTTTTTAGCTGTTTGACTTTGTCACACTGTGTTAGTAAACCAATATTCAAACCACCACCCTTCCAAGCTCATAAGAGAAGAAGGAACTATTGAAACAACTCTTACAATTTGAAAAGAATTTTGAATTAAAAATCATGGCTCTTTGTTTTTATTGGTTATTATACTGCCATATCTGATGTGTATATTTAAATTTATAGGGTATCTATAACTGCTAAAGAGTGTTAAGAACTGTTCCTATTTTCAGGATTTAGTTCTAGGAAAAGCCACCGTGAGTTCAGCTACAAAAGAGGCACCTCTTCATGATTCAGAAGATTCTGTGTGTGTACAAACAGCAAACGAGGCGCACATGAATTCTGAAGTGTTATCAGTACATGAAAATGAAGAGCTGGTGACAAGCAAAGCTGAGAAAGAAAAGAATGATGCACCCGACTCCAAAGAGAAACTGAAGAAACCAGATAAAATACTTCCATGCCCTCGCTGCAAAAGCATGGACACCAAGTTTTGTTATTACAATAACTATAATGTCAATCAACCACGTCATTTTTGCAAAGCCTGTCAAAGATATTGGACTGCAGGTGGTACCATGAGGAATGTCCCTGTTGGAGCTGGCCGCCGAAAGAACAAGAATTCTGTCTCACACTACCGACACATTACGATCTCAGAGGCTCTTCAAGCTGCACAAATTGATGTTCCCAATGGGGTTAACCACCTAGCATCGAAAAGCAATGGTCGAGTCCTCAATTTCTGTGTAAACGCACCTGCGTTTGAATCTGTGGCTACTGTCCTCAATCCTGCTGAAAGAAAGGTGTTAAATGAAACTAGGAATGAGTTTCATAGACCTGAAGACCAAGCAATCAAAGCACCTTGTAAGGGTGGAGAAACTGGTGATGATTGTTCCAGTGCGTCTTCGGTGACAATGTCAAGTTCAATGGAGGAAGGAGTCAGGCAACACCCTCACGAACCAAAAATGCCGAACATCAATGGCTTTCCTCCTCAAATCCCATATCTTCCTGGTGTTCCTTGGACTTGTTCCTGGAATGCACCAATACCTCCACCAGCCTTTTTCCCACCTGGAGTTCCTTTATCAATCTACCCTGCACCATATTGGAGCTGTAGCATTCCAGGTGCTTGGAACATTCCTTGGTTCACTCCACCACCCTGTTCCCCAAACACTGGTTCAAGTTCCCCGACACTAGGGAAGCATTCGAGGGACGGCGACAAACTCCAGGCTGATAATTCTGAGATTGAAAGATCTCCAAAACAGAAAAATGGATCTGTTTTGGTTCCCAAAACTTTAAGGATCGATGATCCGAACGAAGCTGCTAAGAGTTCAATATGGGAGACACTTGGTATTAAGAATGATTCAATCAAAGCAGTCGATCTGTCTAAGGTCTTTCAATCAAAAGGCGATCAAAAGAGTAACGTTTCTGATGTGTTGTGTCCAGTTTTGCAAGCTAACCCTGCAGCTATGTCAAGATCGCTTAATTTCCACGAGCGATCGTGAATGGCAATATTTTAGTTCTGTAAAATTGTTGTTCGCATTACACGGGAAGTTGGATTTTTCTTTCCATTGTAAAAGAACTCTGCAAGTTCAGTAGCTTAAGCATGAAATGGAGACAAGCATCAATCTCAAGCTTCTTCTGCAATGCAGTTTTACAAGAATTCTGGTATTGTTGTCTCTATAGAAAGAATAGCAGCTTTTTTTTTTTCTTTTCTTCTCTGTTTCAAGTTTATGGAATTTGCAAGCCATCTTTTTTGTACATATGTTTACATATGTGAATAACCCATGTAGAGTTGCAGCTTATGTATAATAATGCAGTCAAAAGTTCTCTTCTATTTTGATACTGTTGGCAGTCCCTTCCAACCAAGCTTAACTTCAAATCATTGTATAGATAAGATCTCATCTTTTCACCTGGAAATATTTTCAATAATTCAAAAGGCCAAGTGCATATATGCATACATAGAGCATATAGCCAAAAGGCCATAACTTTCATTGTCAAAAAGATGAAAATGCATTTCAATATCTCTCTAACATGATGCCAACAGCTAGGGCTAACATGTGATATTTCATACAGCTAAGCATTGGAAAAGTAGAGAAACAGTTTGGAAGGCTGGGCCAATACAAGTCACAAATCCTAGGGTTGCTAGATCTTTCAACAAGGGAAAAGTTAAGTCCTTTTCCTCCTCAATCCAAACAAAACTCCAAGGCAACTTGCTTTAAAAGACTATCTTAGAAACACCTTTTTTTTCCACTTTTTTTTTTTTTGCTTTCATATGGTAAAAAAAATGAACTTGGGGGAAAAAAAGCCATTTGGGTTCTATTTTTCTTTATCTTTTCCTTTGCCTCCCTCTTTTGTGGAATCATTAAATTTATCTACTTTGGTAATTGTTAAACAAAGACACAAGAAGCATCAAATTTCCAATTTAAGAGTTTAGGTTAAATGAAAAAGTTAAGAGTTTAGGTTAAATGAAAAACTCTTCTACATAACAATCAAAACTAGTGTTTATGAAGATCAATCTCGTGTCTATTTGGTACTACAGTAATTCATTTTGCAAGAACTCTAAATCATTTTCTATAAACTCATCATCTTCTCATAAATGATCAACTTGCCTTGAAATGCCTATCTCTAATCAAGAGAAACTTACAAAACTAGTCAAATCTATAAAAGAATAATAAATATAGTTATTTCTTTCAATTATTTTGCAAGAATAACACGTTCACCACAATTTTCCTATAATTAAATAGAGAGCTCGAATGACGCTATATTATGGAGTCGTCGCAAATGGGTTAGTAAACGATATTTTGTTGATAGGATGAAATTTAGACCACATATTATGTAGAAAATCTGGCGGTGTAGGACCCAGAAAGGTAAAGGCATAAATCAGTATTGGCATTTATCTTATCTCTTTTCCCATGTGAAAACCACACCGCCCATTGGTTTACATCCATTTGCTCATTCTTTTTTGGTTTAGTTCTTTACATAATTTATTACAATTTTTGTTATGTTCTGTTGAACCTCACTTGCCATTTCCACTCAATCAAAGAAATCTCTGTCTCAATCACTAAAGTTATAACCACAAAATGGGTTATTATACACTATATTTTTACTTTGCAAGAAGTTATATCCAAAAATTAGTGCTATTTCCACTAAAATCTAAGTGCTTTTTTTTTTGAAATATCTGAAAAATGGAAGACCTTTGTTTATGTAATTTTTTTTTTTTTTTTTTTATTTATTTGGCAAGAAGCTATTGGTTCATGAAAGTCAGCCACCACTACTCTAAATTATTGATTTTTCTGTCAAAGTTGACTTGGTTCAGAAAAGGTGAAAGAGTCAACTTCCCACTATAATACTTCCTCTATTTATGCTTTCTATGCTCCAATTGTTTTAATTTCATATGCCTTTCCTCTTTTCTTTTTTTCTTTTTTTTTTTTTCTATATCTTTTTTCATTTAAGTTTTTTTTTTTGGTTTGAATTTTGAAAAACTATAAGCTTTTAAGAGAAATAATTTGGTTCAAGTCTCTAATTATTCTAACATGTACTTAAACCATGTATGTTAAAGCAAATTTTGGATGAAGAAAATTCATATAACATGGACGAACATGGTTTTCTTTTAAAAGTTCTAAAATTGAAATAGATGTTAGGAAAATTGAGGAACCAAAATAGCTAGTTTTTTTTTTTTTTTTTTTTTTGTGAAGTTGGTGAACCAAAATGAAACAAGCATAGAGGTTTAATTTAAACCAAATATGTACCAATGGCAATTCAATTAATTTAGCATTAGGTTAACCGTACCAAAAGAGCAGTAAGTTAACACTAACGTTTAAAGGGGTGTTCGGTATAACCGGTATAACTTTTAATGAATATTCAAATTAGTAATTACTAAATAATCGAAAAAGTGCATCCAAACAAACTTTTGATTGTAAATTACTTCTAAATACTCAAAATAAATATTCGTTCTAAATAATAATTTTAAATACTCTTAAAAACTACATAGAAATAAATTTTTAACAATAATCATTACTTCTAAATACTCAAAATAAATTATCAACTTAAATATAGTAAAAACTACGTCCAAACGAGTTTTTTTACTGCAATCATTACTTATAAATATTCAAAAGAAATTATCATTCTAAATACTAATTCTAAACTCTTAAAATCTCAATCCAAACATCCCAAGAGATGTTTGTTCGAATTTTTTATAAAATTATCAAAAATAAGTTTTTGTAATCAATATTTAAAAATTTCATCCAAACGAACTATAATTACAATTTCTTTTTTAAAATCATTCAAAATAACCTCTCATTTTTAATCACTCAAAATAATCACTCCTACCACTATTGATCCAAACACCCGTTAATATATAGTACCCAATAGAAATCTAGATTCAAAAAAAAAGAAAAAACTAAAAGATTAAATTAATAAATCCCATCCACTAAGTTAATGAACCAATTTCTTGCTGTTCCTGTCAACATTTGATTGAACAAAAGTAGGTAAAATTCTTTTGTTTGAAAAAGCATCCACAGTAAAGAACCATGGATGTGAAGCATCGCTTCCATAACACAAAAGAAAAAGAAAGGAACATCCAATTACTTGCCTGCATGATAGTGGGATTAGTGTCATGAATTTATTTCTTCGAGTTTTTCTTGACCACTCGGTCACCCATGGTTTGGCAAAAATTTGAACTTCGCAAATGTATCCACATTGTGCCTTTTCTTTTTCTTTCCTTTCCAATAGAATGAACTAGCTGCATTTGAACTCTAACCCTTCAATCATTGGATATGATCTACCCAAACCAGACATGTTACTATGCAACCAATGAGCTCATTATTTATCTGTACTCGATAAGCATCGAAATGAAATAAAAACACAGGAAAAATTCCCTACTTTATTTCATTTCAATCTTTTTGTTAAGTTTCCATTTCTCACACTGGAATCAATTCTACTGCAGGCTATAAAATAATCACTGAATTCTACATCCTCCTGAGTCTTGTCCACGATGAACATTGCCATAGGCAGACAGTTCAAGAAGATCCATGTCCCGGCCTGTAAATAATTCACCTTATAATATCACTGCCAATGTGTAAATAAATACCTTAGGGGGTTTGGTATGAGATTTTGAAAGAGTATTTCAAATTAATATATAATAAATACTTCTAAAAAAACTACATCCAAACGAGATTTTAACTGCAATCATTACTTTTAAATGATGAAAATAATCCTCATTCTAAATACTAATTTTAAATACTCTTAAAAACTACATTCAAACAAACTTTTGACTGTAATCATTACTAATAATTACTTCTAAATACTCAAAACAAATTTTCATTTTAAATACTAATTCTAAATACTTTTAAAACTACATCCAAACAAGTTTAAGCCTGCAATCATTATTTCTAAATACTCAAAATAAATCATCGTTCTAAATACTAACTTTAAATACTCTTAAAAATTAAATAAACTTTTGACTGCAATCATTATTTCTAAATACTCGAAATAAATCCTCATTCTAAATACTAATTTTAAATACTCTTAAAATCTCAATCTAACATCCTCTTAATCCATTGCAGTTTAATAAATATAGGGTACCTGAAACCCGGCAGTAAGAGCTTTTCTGTATAAGTTCTGCTTTTGAAATTTCAGTACGGTTTCCTTTTGATCGATTGACTGTTGCCTACATGGTATATGATACATACATCAAACAATAATAGCCTAAACGTTGTATTGCTAATTGCACAAAATCAACAACACTATGAATAAGCTTTAATGACAAAAAGAAAAATAAGATGATGGAAGTATGAATGTGGGACAACTCTTTCTTGCAACCAATTATGGTTTTTTATATCCCTCTTACGTCAACTTACAAGTATCTAGGCTATTCTCACAGTATAATCATCTTAACTCTATTGTACTAGATACTCAAGATAACTCATAGAATATTATATTCTGTGTAGATCACGATCATGATTTGAAATCATTCGTTTTAACCTTTTTATTATTTAGATCAACTCTTATCGACGACTAAATCAACCTATGGTAGTTATGGCAACCAATTATGATGAAACTATCAATAAATGATCTTAATAATTCAACCTGTTATGAAATTTAGAAATTATAGAGCCAAATATATATCAGTAAACGTGATTTTTTTATAGGAAACATGAACCATTTCATTGAGAAGTGAAATAGATAATAAAGAGAAAAAAAGTCCCACGAGGAAAGATTTACAAGGTTTCTCTTGAAAAGATTGCAGAGGCATGGATAACTTCAATACTAGCCTTTAGTAAAACTATTACAGTGTAAATAGAGTCCTTGGAAAATCTGAAGATAAAAGTAAAAAAAAACGTGTAAATGGCAGCCCCAACTTTACATTACTAGAGAGTAAAAAGTCCTTGGAAAAAAATTTTGAGTATCAAGAAATCAGAGTTATGATCCTCTATACCCAAGGGTCCAATATCACGTTTCTAAGACTCAGACTCAGAAACATCAAGGGTTTTCTTAATAGTCCTCGCAAATTCTTTTTTTGAGACCGAAAAATCGAAGTTTCGCTCTACTACATTCGAGAGTAACCACGTCCGTCCCTAGGCTAGACATTAGACATCAAGAAATGGGTCCTTGAAAATTAAGGATATCCAAGTGAAAAAACGTGTAAATGTTCTCTTAGACATGATAGAAAATCTGAAGAAAGAAGTTCAATAATAATCTAGCAATCAACAATCATCATCAGCCAACTGGGAGAGCAATTTTGTATCCTTTAGTACTTAAAAAGAAAAATTTGAGAAGACAATGTAATAATTGAAAAGGTACTCATAAGCACGGTCAACGAAGCATTAATAACTTCTATGTAGCAGCATCTGGTTATGGGAAACATTATTTAGCAAACAAAACAACAAATAGCAAGCAAAAAAATTCGGAGAGTCCGAACCACATATGTCAATTATTTTGTCATTACTTAAATTTAAATATGCAAAATAAAATTGACATCCTCTGATATAATGTCCTCTTAATCCAATTAGTTTGAAGGAAAAATGCCTCACTATCTTTGAAAAATAGCCAAAAAGTAAGCAAAGGTCAACTAAGGTACTAAATTAAGTTTGGATGGCATAAAGGAACGTCATTAGGAATGTTACCTGCAAAACCTGACAATTTTCCAGTGTGCTTTTTCCTCCCTGAAATTTGATATATTATTAAAAATCTCAACCTCCATAGTAATGTAAAACAGCAAATGAAATTAGAAAGAAATTTATATGGAGAAATTGACTTCAGAACAGTAGCCTCTTATAATTCAGATACTCAACTTTTCCAATAAAAAATAAAAAGGAAAAAGAAAGCGATACTCTCAATTTGGATGAGAAGAATCCAAACCCCCTTCCACAAAAAAGTTCATGCTTACTGATAATTGACTACATCAGATATCAGGGCTACTTAGACAAATAGAGATAATTGGTACAGTGTCAAGAGTCTCCAAAGTATGTTCCCTTGAGACTAGTTCTAAATCTACGAATGAACTTAATTCTAAAATAACTTGCTTTCTTAGCGTGAGTGCAGAGTGCCCACGAATATGTATTAGGGCAAAGCTTGTATTGATTATTTTTACGGAACAACCATCTAACCTTACTACATTTAATTGTCAAAACTAATTCATAAGAAATAAATGAATAGGTAAATAGTCTGGATTGAATTAATCATCTCTAACCACTTTATAATTTACCCAACCCTTATTTGGTTGATGCTCTTTGTTCATAATAATAAACATACTACAAAGGTTTCCTGCTTATTTCCATCGCATGGCCTAAAACTACGATAACCGACAGAAAAACACTTCACATTATCCAGCCCCATACACAAACAAATTACAAAA
Organism: Cyclanthera cordifolia; assembly: GCA_037832605.1. Classification (NCBI taxonomy): domain Eukaryota; kingdom Viridiplantae; phylum Streptophyta; class Magnoliopsida; order Cucurbitales; family Cucurbitaceae; genus Cyclanthera; species Cyclanthera cordifolia. The sequence continues at coordinate 12,437,592 of JBBMEG010000009.1, read as the reverse complement.
AAACACAACAATAAAAGAGGAATAACAACGAAACATCTAGAGTAAAAGTAGAATTCGTAAAAGGGAATTACCTTAGAGTAAGGCAAAATGTGATCATAATCATGGCAAAGACAACCGGGGCAGCCAACAAGCTTTCGGAAAACGGTGTTACCAAGAGCATCTCGGCGCCACCGATCTGGGTCTCTTCCTTTAATCTTCTCGGCCTTATCCCAACATTGCTGCTTCACACTGTGAGGAAAGCTGCGGGGATTATAATCTAAAATTGGGTCATCGGCGGAGAGTTTTAGGTCTCCGGGAAGATTGGCTTCGCCGGTAACGAGGTCGCGGTCCAGAAGGGAAGTAGATGGGCTAAGCCTTGATGGGTTAGACCCATAACGCTTTGATTCGAACCTTGTTGAAGCTGTGGTTCGGTCCCTCAGCGGTGATGCGGTGCGAGTTTTCTTCTTCGATTCTTTGCTACCCCTCATCCTTCGCTCCTTGATGGATATAATTTGAGCGTATTAATGGGATGTGGCCTTTCTTTTGGTTTTCACTTGGTAAACGACATGTCGTATTCGTTAAACACAATGAATAACTATTTTACAAACAAAAAAATTACATAAATAAATTAAATTATATGTTCACCAAATGGAGTTTTTTTTTTTTTTTTTTTTTTTTCTCTTCACTCGTTACCACATTCTTCTCCTAAAGTTGGATTCACATCTCCATTTGGAGCAAGTTGGAAAAACTGGACATCCCTACTACTAAAGTAATAGAAGTGTGAGCGTTTGTAAAGTCTTAACTAATAATGTCCAAGAAAAACAAGAAAGATTTGATATTTACCGTGAATGCAATTTAAAGTTTGTTCTCGATTGATATATGAGTGTTTGTGGATAGTAAGCTACTTGACCGTAGGATTGAAAAAGAATATTCACATGTCTCTTCTACTTTAGGCCACATGCATTAAAAAATTGTTAGGGGTGAAAAATTGAGTTTCGCGTATCTCCCATACTTTAAACCATGTGCTCGAGAACCTCTCAAGACAGTGCGAGAGGAGGTATCGAGAAAAATGAATGCCAACAAACAATCATCGAACAAAGTCATGTGTTCACTATCAATGGAAATTCTAACTACTATTTTTCACACTCATTAACAATATCACTATCAATGGAAATTCTAATTACTTAGACATTGTTCAATAAAAAAACAAAAAAATAGTTTGTTCAGCAAATTTATGTTTAATCATATCTAGGGGATTTGTATTTAATTGTATAAAATTTTATAAAAAGTAAATGGAATCAAGGGAAAGATAAACGGTTGAATATAACATAGTAAAAAAGACATAATAATATATTAAGTTATTTAATTTCTCAAGATTTTATGTTATTTATGTTAATTAATAAACACTTTAGATATTATTGTTTAAATTTAAAGGAATTAAGACACTTGTCTAGCTATCTCAATAAAATATACTTAAAAAAAAAATGGACTACCCAACATTTCTAGTTTATCTGGGCTTTATGTTACATTTCCTGGGCGAGGACAGAAGTTGGGCCTCAAAATGGGCTAGACAACCCAATTGAAGCCCATAATGAATCAAGGTACGACAGGATTCCATACATTTGACATCTCATTTTCAAAATAATAAAAATAAACTTCATTGAAAGAAACATAAGTGCAAATTACACGCATCCTTCATGCCAATGAAAGATCAAAAGAGCTGGTTCCCACCTCCCAAAAACATACATTTATCTTATGACAACATTTTGCCATCTAAACCAAGTAAATAAAATAACCCAACAAACAAACAGCCACCTAACACTAAACTTATGACACAAACAGACCTAATAAGCTAACACACAGAACCAAACAGACCTAATAAGCTAACACAAAGAACCAAAGTGACGGGTGTTAAATGCCACCGCTGCCACTATATTTCCCCTCTGCCATTGCCTTAAAACACACACAACAGCAGAACAACACCCCCAAAACCCTAATCCCTAGATCCAAACCCTAAAAAGCAAACTATAACTAAAATTCAAACCAGAAAAGGAGGAAGGACACATTAAAAACAGTGCCCACTTCCCCAACACTGCAAAATAAATTAAACACGGCTACCTAGAAAGTAGAAAAAAAGAAACAGAGGCCTCTCTGTCTTGTGTTCTGTTCATGGGAACTGCAGCCCAGTAAAAGTCTGGCCAAAGTTCCACCCTTCTGGCACCACGTTATTAGAGATCACAGTCCGTCCATCACCCGTTATCACTTTGAACGACAGGCTTTGACCGTTCAGATTTGAATTGCTCTGCCAGTTTTGACCCCAGTTTCTTGACATTGCTTCCCACCCTGTTTCCGAACCTTTGATCCACACTCCATGAACATCCCCTCCTCCACCAACGTTTGTCACTAGAACTAAATTGAAATAAGAATGCCCATTCATCGTGAATCTTATGCCTCCTTTCTTCTCACATGATACCCTGCATTTCAACATCCATTAACCTATCATTTAACAACTATTATGTGAGAAGTGGAGGTTAATTCGGTCAATCCAAGTTTTATTTTTGGAAAAAAGATACAAGCTTACTTGTTTCTCACCCTAATCCAAAATGGGTCTTTCGAACATTCTCTTGGGGAGTTTGAGATGGGTGAAGAGAATGTTTTAGACTAACCAAAAGTTTAGCAACTCATTCTTACTCATTTTTTGGTTATTTTTGGGTTAAGACTCACCTCATATGTTGTGAACATGTGAAAAAAATTAAAGGTATTAATACTTGGAACCTAACCTCTAATCTTATTTATGTTACTTAAGCGATTGTGCTGAGCAAGGCAAAAATAGACAACCAAAAAACAGATCAAACCCAAATAAAGTCGTGAAGTCATGAACCAAACCCAACTAAAACAAATCATAACCTAACTCAACTCTTTTGATTTAAGATTTAGGTTGGTAGTTCCAGTTGCTTGTATTGTGGGGTCTGAATTTGTACCTTCTGTAAGCCACTGGGACAATGCCTGCTTTGAACTGAGCGATTTGCTGGAAACCAGGCTGAGAGAGGTCGAAATGGTGCAGGGGAGGATTACACCAGCCGCCAGCGTTATTGGGAAGAGCATTGTTTGGTGGGCAAAAGTTAGTAGCAGTAACCACAATCGAATTTGGAAGACACCATTTAGGATCATTAACGCACTTGATTTCAAAGCAAGCTCCACAGCTCAACCCATTATTGAAAAGAGCTGTGCTCAAAGCCGCCGTGTTCGTTCCATACCCTTGGCTATACAGGTTCCCATAACCACAAGCCCCTCCTGCAAAAATCCCCCCAAAAAAAAAACCCTAATCAGAAAAAGCCCGTAATCGGTAATTTCAACAAATGGGTTTTGTAAAAACGTGTTCAAACTACAGAGTTTAATCTTTTAAACGTACCCATTGTACCGGCAGCGTCACCGCCACCGTAGAATGTAGCGTGAGCATCAATCCAACCTCCATTGTTGCCATGAACAGAATCGAATCCCAAAGAGAGAATACCCATCAAGAGAAGTCCGAGAAACGCCATTTGCCTACACGAAAAAAGAGTAAATCTCTCGAAACAAAGTCTAAAACACCAGAAAAAATGGCGAGATTTAGAGAGATTGAGATGCCTTTTCAAAGGGGTCTACAAGGTGTTTGAGAAAATGCCTGAGAGAGAGAAAAAAAAAGAGGGGAATGAGGCAAATGGGTTGTGTTGGTGAGGAGAAGGGAGGAAGGTAGTGGGGGCGTTATATAGAGAAAGTGGAGAGGTTAAAAAAAGTGGTTTAGCGATTGCTTTAGACAACGCTAACGGCAAATAACCGACGTGTGGGGGCTTCAAACTGCCATGTCCATACAATGGTGGGGAATATCAACTTTTTATGAAACCACGTGGTTTTCGTAATATATATTGTTCAAGGAGTTTCACTTTTGTGCCTGAAATTTGGTTAAGGATTCTTCTTTATCACAATTTAATTACGTTTAGAAACTCGACAAAGTTCTCACTTTTTCTTGCTTCAACGACACTTGGACTCTATTATTGTGTAGTTATACCCATACCCTTTTGCTTTACTTAGGGAATGTTTGGGCCTAAATTAATAAAAATAGAAGGGGAAGGAGATGATTCTCAATGTTTATATTACAAAATTTCATTTCTTCATAATAATGTTTTTATTCTCCTCCAAACTACTTTCTTATTCTCTCCATAATTCGCATTTCCTTACTTTCCCATAAATAATCAAAGAATTGTTTCAATTTAAGACGTATTTCCAATCAGTACTCAAAAAAGAAAAAGATGACATTTTTCCAACCGACAATTTTACTATCTAGTGAAACGCTTCCATATTTGGCGTTAACATATTTGGTGTGGTGGAAGAGTTGGGAAGGAAATTGATCGTTTTCTATTGTGCGATCACCAACTTCCATTACATCAATCACTAATTTATTCTTACTTTCTTTTATTTATCCATTATCTTTTCACATCAGCCAAACATGTCTTAGTAGTGTTTTTAATGTTTCCAATAATTTGTAGCTAGTTGTAAATATTCTTGTTGGTGGACATGACATCTTACTTGGGTAGATTTTTCTCAAAATTTGATAGTATTTCCAATATGGTTGAAAGAGCTTTTATTTAGAGCAATTATTTAGCCCAACCTAGTGCACCACTTTTTAAGACACACGAAAAGGCAAAATATATGGGAAAGAAAAGAAAAAGAAAAAGAAGAAGAATAATGTAGGTTGTATCATGGTGTCCAAATTCAAACCCTTCTTTTTCCATCATTTAAATTGATTTTGGCTCCACAAATCAAACATTCTGTACATTTATTTTATTTTTATTTATGGGGTCCATGCGTGAATGCTTAACATATATTCAAATAGCACGCCTATGGACCTAAATTAAATTAAAAAAAAAAAAAAAAAAAATCCAAAACAAGGGTTATAGAAAATGGCTAAAAAACAAGAATTGCGTAGTAGATGAAGATTATTTGTGTTCGATATTAGAAAAATAAAATAATGAATACCAAAAAACATTTATGAAAAAAATAAAAAATAAATACGAGATAGATAAAAAGTAATTATAGATATGTTCACGCCACCAAAATGAAATGAGAAATGATTAATAATCACATTCGAGACATATTGAAATATGTCTAACATTATTGACACAGTTCAAAAGGTTGAAGATTGCCCAACATTATAATAAAATTTAAACTATGCTCCATTTTGGAGGGAAGACATGTTCAAATGATATCCATACGAATAACTCAAAATTCAAAAAAATAAAACTTGGTTTAAATGAAAAGTTACCATCCACAAAGAATTCACTTTACAGCGAATAATTTCACGAGGAAATAAAGAATCTAAATATTAACTTTTACTGTACACTGTCGTGTCATTTTATCATTGGATCTCCATAACGCACCAAATTCAAATATTTACAATATCTTCCCAACCGACCAAACATCTCTAAAAACCCTAATGTTCTGTTTGGAACATCGTATAAGGAAAAGACAGCAACCCATGAACGAAATACTTGTCGTTTAATATCATTGCAAAGTTGCAGTAATATTGGCAACCACATGGATGATGCAGCCATGAACCAAACATG
>JBBMEG010000009.1:12316459-12362567 GCA_037832605.1 Cyclanthera cordifolia | reverse complement strand
TGAAGTCTAATTATAAATAATAATGCTACTGCTATTAGCTATGCCCACTTTTAATCTTATTTTTTTCATTTAGTAAATCTCAATCAAGACTTCATAACAGACTAATTCAATCCTAATACGTGTCAAATTAAAAAATCCAACTAAAAGAAAAAAAAAAAAAAAAAAAAGTATCGGTTAGGTTATTTGGGAAATATAAAAAATGGAGTCCAGCTTTTGAAACTGCGGCTTCAGCTCCATATTGATTTGTACTCTGGAAGTTACCACAAACCCCACGACGGTCGTTGTCTTTATAAAGCCTTAATTTCTTCGCGCCATTCTTCTTCAATCTCGATAGAAATTTTCTTCATTAGTTCAATCATGGCTCCGGCGGACGACCGCTCGGAGATTGCTTTCTTCGATGTGGAAACCACTGTTCCGACCACCAAAGGCCAGGGGTTTTCAATTTTGGAGTTCGGAGCAATTCTGGTGTGCCCTAGAAAGCTGGTTGAATTGGAGAGCTATTCCACTCTCGTTCGCCCCTCCGATCTCTCGCTCATTAACTCGTTGTCGGTGCGATGCAATGGCATTACTAGAGATGCCGTCATTTCTTCCCCTACTTTCGCCCAAATTGCTGATAGGGTTTACGATATTCTTCACGGTATTATACTCTTTCTCTATGTTTCTTACTTTTGGTATCGTACTTAATTCTTCAATCAGCTAGTTGAAAGGAAGCTGCCAGATGTTTGTTTTTTTGTTTTTCATTTTTGATGAATTGTCCGTAATTTGTTTTGAATGTTCAACTGGGTGATTTCTTGTGCAATATTGTTATGTAGGACGGATATGGGCAGGACATAACATATTGAGATTTGATTGTGCTCGAATAAGGGAGGCTTTTGCAGGAATTAATATGCCAGCTCCACAACCGAAAGGTACTATTGATTCTTTGGCCTTGTTGACTCAAAAGTTTGGAAGGAGAGCTGGTGACATGAAGGTAAACTCTTGCTTTCTTACATCTTTGCAATGATCTGGGTGTGATTATGAAAAAATTGAGTTAACTTGAGACAATTTTGGCGAAATTTTTGGAGTTCTCAACATTCTGAACTCAAGCAGGAAATTGTATAAGTAATTGAAGTTAATGGGATTTTCCTATCTTAATACGAGACTTTAACCTTGTTTTCATTTGAATTTGACACTAGGATAAATAGGACTATATTTCAAATGTAATGTCTTATCAATCTGGTAACAAGTAACAGAACTGTTGTTGAATATTATGCTAACAAGAGTCTGTAAAAACCTATAATTGTGAGCATCTCCTTGTTGTCCTATCAGATCCTTGATTTTGGTTTCTTTAGTTAATTCAGTGCCATTGTCTTGGCTATCGAAATAATGAATCTTCATGCACATTTTTACCTTTTGGTTTTGGGTTGTAAAAGTTACAGCAGCTCTTTGTTTATTTGAATTTGAAGTTCCTTTTCTCCCTGTAGATGGCTACGCTTGCTACTTATTTCGGAATAGGACAACAAACACACAGGCAACTCTTCAAACTTGCTAACAATCTTTTGAACTTAAATTGAAAGAGCCGTTTCTATTTTTCTAACTGTGTCTTTGTAATTCTCCAGGAGTTTGGATGATGTCAGGATGAATCTCGAAGTTCTTAAGTATTGCGCAACTGTCTTGTTTCTGGTAATGTATAAATTTAAGATGTCGGACATAACTAATCTTTTTATGAACTTGATTCATTAATTATTTGCAGCTTAGATCATTTCCAATGTCTCTACTTTATGAAATTTTTGTAGCATGCTGAATATTTTAACCTCTTGGATACATGCCCATGATAACCATATTTTTTCCAAACTTGGATCATCCTTAGTTTTTGCATCAATTGACAATATGTATTTCACTACCTGTCATTTGGAGACATACTTGTAGTTGTTTTTTCTTTTGTTTTTTTTTAAAATCTAACTTAATCTGTCATCAGCATCGTTGCATTAGCCTTGGTCTTATATTGACCATTTAATGGTAGAAGAGTTCGGTGGGTTAGAGTTAAAACATTTGTCTGGCTACAGGAATCAAGTCTACCTGAAGTTTTCCCAGAGAACAGTTGGGTTTCACCAAATGCAGTTACAAGGCGTCGTGCAGCAAAATCATCTCCACAGGGAGTTGGTTCGAATGATAGTGCTCATTCATCAAGTTCAAGGACAAGTGCCAATCCAATATCTCTAACAGATCAACAGGGGGAAGCTCATCCGATATTATCTCTTGTAACTTGCAGCTCTGAGGTCGGAACCTCAAATCTGGCCGAATCTGATGCAACTGAATCAGATTCTTTTAACATGAACATTCTTAGTGATCAAATAACAGGAGAATCACTCGAAACAGATATTAGTATGGAAGAAGAACATGCCTCAGTATCTACTGAAGCATCTCCCACAGAGGATACTTCCACAAGTTTTAGCTCAGAGACGGAATTCTTGGAGCCAGATCATGTCTCTGTTCCATCCATCACTGCATCTTTCATTCCATTTTTTCGTGGCAGCCAAAGAATACAATTATTGCACAAAGATGAATGTTTACAACTTCTTTGTCATAATCTGAAAGTTCGGTTTGGCATAAGCACGAAATTCACTGATTACGTTGGGCGTCCAAGGCTGAGTTTTGTGGTTGATGTACCACCAAGTTTATGCAGGGTTCTTGAAGCATCTGATGGCGTGGCTCAGAGATTATTTTCAGAATCTGGCAGCGGCTCCGAGTGGAGGCCTGTTGTGATAAGAAAGAATGGCTATTTCAACTACCCGACGATAAGAATACAGTAAGTCATACTCCCATCATATCATTTGACTCGTAAACTGACTGTTATCTACAAGCACTTGGATGAAAGATTTGAACAATCTAATGAGTGACAGGAAATAACAGAGGAAAACAAGTCTAATAGACTATCTTCTAGCTAAATTGCTTGTACTTTTTGTTTCTCATCTTGGTCAGTTTCTAATGGATATTAAATCTGTTTTTCCACAGCATTCCAACTGCAGTAAGTGGAGATACAGCTATTTATGCTACAGAGATGTACCAAAAAGAATCATCAGGTGTTGCACAAAGATTAATATTCAGTCAATTTGATGCTGCAGAGCTTGAAAGCTTAATCAACCATGGAGTTATCTTAGATGCATTCATTTCCTTGGATACATATGATTATCAACAGAGTGCAGGCATTAGATTGGTAGCAAAAAAGTTGATCATCCATTCCTCTTGATGGTATATCAAGTTGTCCTATTATTGAAGTAGCTCTGTTATATTATGCTTAGTTCACTGATGACTAACATTCAAAACTCAAATATACGCCTTTTCATTATTTCAGGGAAAAAAACACATCCTTTTTCCCTATGTTGCATTGTTTGAATGGATAAAGTACTTATTTCCTTAATTATTTGAGTATTGTACTTGCATGTATATGGTTTAAGATTTGGGTGAATGTGGATAAGTGAGAGAAGCAAAATGAAGCTGCGACTGACAAAACAAAAGCAAAGAGAAATAGAAGAATCAGTCTTTGAATTAACTTTTCTGAATCTTGAACTTTGATGGTGTGCTCCCCTCAAGGTCACATGTTCGAGACTTATTTGTGACTTTAATTTGTAGTCATCTCTCGTGTCTCCATTCTTTTGACGTATTCTCATGTTGCAATCTAGGAATGGTTAATGGTGCCTTTGATTTTAGAGAAGCGGTGCTTCAAGTTTCCGAATCATGAAAAAAAGAACTTTTTGAGTTTTTATTGCCCAACATCTTTAAATTGTCCACAAGGGACATCTTCATTGGTTGAGTCTTGGGGTTTTTAAGGCATTTTTTTGTGGAGACTTTAGGTTTGAGCTTCACTAGCGAGTATAAAATCTTGTCTCTCAAATATAGATGGCCTGGTCTAAACAAATCATAGGTCTTCTACCATGATATAAGGATATATCCTAAGCTACCTAGAAAAATATTTGGATGCGGCTTAGGCACCACTAGGGGCAGAATCTGTGGTGCACAAAAAAAAAAAAGAAAAAAAAGAAGAAAGACGTGAAGCTACATCCAAATATTTTCCTTTACTAAAAATCTTTAAAAAAACATCGAAACAAGTTTTTTATTGCACTCATTACTTTTAAATACTCAAAATAAATTATCATTCTAAATATTCTTTAAATTTTCAATTCAAACATCTTAAGTGATGAATTAGAGTAAATTTAATAATTATATCGATCAATCTATATAAATAAGATTGTGATATTAAAAGGCGTCTCCACCTGTTGAAAGTAGAGCATTCACATGTTGAAAGTAAGCCATTAAATTCACTTCGGAGACAATAGTTTGAAGCCTGCAGACTAATCAATTAATCATATTGCAGAGTTTTCGTTCAACTTCATTTTTTTTTTTCTTTTGAAATAACTTGCACCTAGATTATTATTACTGGACAAATTATATGAAATTATAACATTTGACGTAATTTTTAGACAGATGATTATCATAATTTGTCATAATCTCTTAGATTTTAGATTTTGGTGTTGGAAGTAAGGAGATCAAATTGTGGACTATTGATAACTATTTTTAATAATTGGTTGAGGGCATGAACATCAAAAATATGTTTTTTGAGATTTCGAGTTTAAAACTTACTAGCGACAATAATTTGTAAACATCTCAATTATATTTGACTTTTTTAATATTTCATGAATAATGTCTTCAAACAAGTTAAAGTCGGACTCTTCCGACATGAAGAAAAATACAAAGCTAACTTTTTTTTCTTTTTTTTTTTTGAAATTTATCATTACTCTCTTATACTTCCTAATCATTTCATTTATCTGCAACAAAAATATCTTACAAGAATGATTCATATGCTAAAAAGACAAAAAAAAAAAACAATAAAAAAGAACATAGTGGTGTCCAACCATAGTATCGCCATTTGAAAGGAGGAGCTAAGAAGTTGGAATTTGTGTAATAAACAAAAAGAAAAACCCAATAATTATCTCAAAACAATGGATCCAATCACGGATCAGACAGACAAATGCATATGCATTTGATATTACATAAAATTAAACTTGGAATCATTCAGAAAAAAAAAAACATCTTTAATTCAACACAGTCGGTGCTAATTGCTGAAACAACTTCCCCCTTTCTCATCTTCTTCCTTTCTTAGCTGTTCCTTAACTATCACCGCCATGAATTCAATTGAATTCATTCCTATCAGCCATTAACTCATTACCCATTACTCCTCTATTCCACCTCTTCCATTTCTGATCTTCCTCACATCATTCAATCGAAGTTGAAGAGTGTTGTTGGATTGAGGGAAATTAACCCATTTCCCTCATTACCCATTTCTCCAAATCGTGTTTACACCATACAAACGAAGAATTATTGACTCAGATCTTTGAGTGTTTCTCAGGCCAGAAGAAAAAATGGGTCCAGACAGTATATCGGCTCAGAAGAGAACCGGCGGCGGGAACAGCTTGCCCACCACTGCCGCCGCCGCTAACGGTCGGAGAGGCCGTACTCTCCCCGCAATTCCGCGTGGCCGTCAGATCCAAAAAACATTCAACAATATCAAGATCACAATACTCTGTGGCTTCGTCACCATTCTTGTTCTTCGCGGCACCATCGGCATCGGAAACCTCGGCAGCTCCGAGGCCGACGCTGTAAACCAAAACATTATCGAAGAAACCAACCGGATCCTCGCGGAGATTCGATCTGACGGCGACCCCAACGACCCGGAGGATCCGGCCGAGACCGGAATCAACCCTAATGTCACTTACACGCTCGGACCCAAGATTGAGAACTGGAATCAGGAGCGAAAGGTTTGGCTCGATCAGAACCCTCAGTTTCCTAATTATGTTAATAAACGAGCTAGGATCTTGCTTGTTACTGGTTCTCCTCCTAAACCCTGTGATAACCCAATTGGGGATCATTATTTGTTGAAGGCAATTAAGAACAAAATTGATTATTGTAGGCTTCATGGGATTGAAATAGTGTATAATTTGGCTCATTTAGATAAAGAACTTGCTGGGTATTGGGCTAAGTTGCCGTTGATTAGGCGATTGATGTTGTCTCATCCTGAGGTTGAGTGGATTTGGTGGATGGATAGTGATGCTTTGTTTACTGATATGGTGTTTGAGATTCCTTTGGAAAAGTATAATGACTATAATTTGGTTGTTCATGGGTACCCTGATTTGATGTTCAACCAAAAGTCCTGGATTGCACTCAACACAGGAAGCTTTTTGTTTCGGAATTGCCAGTGGTCTTTGGATTTGCTGGATGCTTGGGCTCCAATGGGACCGAAGGGTCTGATTCGGGAAGAGGCCGGGAAGATTTTGACTGCTTATTTGAAGGGAAGGCCAGCATTTGAGGCTGATGATCAGTCAGCTTTGATATATCTATTGCTTTCTCAGAAAGATCAATGGATGAATAAGGTGTTTCTTGAGAATTCATATTATTTGCATGGTTATTGGGCTGGATTAGTGGATAGGTATGAGGAAATGATTGAGAAGTATCACCCTGGATTAGGCGACGAAAGGTGGCCATTCGTGACGCATTTTGTCGGTTGCAAACCTTGTGGTAGCTATGGAGATTATCCCGTCGAACGTTGTTTGAGTAGCATGGAGAGGGCTTTTAATTTTGCTGATAATCAGGTGCTCAACCTGTATGGATTTCGTCATAGGGGCCTTTTGAGCCCCAAAATCAAGCGTATCAGGAATGAGTCAGCCACTCCGCTGGAGTCTGTTGATCAAAATGATATTCGGCGACACGTTCTTCATCAGAGCAATGCTCCTCCAACCAAGTGAGTCAAGCACTTCCTTGATAATACGAAAGTCATTAGCAGATAAAGGCTGGCAGCAATTCATACAAGGTCTGTCTTTCTTCCCTTTTCGTTCTGATACTGTTTCTGAGAAGGATAGAAGATAATTCTTTCATTAACTTAAAGAGGGAAGTGTTTCAGTAATGAGTATAGGTACTTTATTTCTCTTTCTTTACTGTTCTTTTTTACTCTGATCTTATTTTGAGAAGTTAAATTGTTACTATTCTTGCTATGTATTTAGATTCCAATCATATTGGTATTGATATTATGCATTCAAATCTAGACCAGAACGTTGATATTACTGAGAAAAGATCGAATAATTCTAATTCGCGGAGAAGAACGAGAGAAGTCTGTTCTTTAGCTCGTACACATGAATGGCGTGAGGACATGGATCTGTAGCTGCACGTCTAGGATACTGCGAGAGCAGTGATGTATACGATTTTTTTATCTTTCATTCGTGTGATTTCTGATATAGGGACACTGCAAAGTCGAAAAGGTTTTGCAATGTTGGATGGACCTAAAGGTCCGAAACAACGAACCATGACACTAGTTTGGGCACCATGGTTTTAACCTTAGCTAGTTGATAGGCGTGGATACCCAATTTAGGGACTACTTCCTCTCAAATCTTAATGCAGAACTAGATTATGATAGCAAAAGAATCACTTTTCAATCAACCTTAGCTTTCATAGAATAAAACAGCATCTTTCGTAAGAGCTGTTCGAGGATTTGGTTTCTATGCCAGAATCTTTACTAGGTAGAGTATGCCGGGCATAACCGAAACTACTACTGTTGGATCTTCTGCGGTTTCTTGTGAAAAAACTAGATATCCGACGTGGAATATGCCAAAATTTCAAGCTTAGATTAGAGCTTGCAGTTTCTGAGCCAGAAGAGATGGGGTTGTGTTTGACTGAATTGTGGTAAACTTTGGAACAAGCCTATTGTGCCCCAAGTGTGTGTTTTTATGGTTTTACTTCAGGTCATAACATGGATCAAAAGTACTCAAAAGAATATCTACAGAAGTTCTACAGTATTTTTAGCCTGCTTTGAGTGTATCTCACTTAACATAAGCAGAAGAGATTAGCAAAGGACTGAAGTTTAAGCCCTAATTCAACCAAATAACATTTTTTCCCCTTATGACAGTAATAATGTTGGAAAAGGAGATCAAACTTCTGAGTGCATTTTTATTTTTTATTTTTTTATTTTTATTTATATATGTAAGTGAGTGTTTGGACCAACATTTTTTAGAGTGATCCTAGAATATTTGGATATAAATGAAATTTGTAAGAAATTAATTCTTAGATAGGAGACCACCATAAATTGAATATATAACATTTTGGTTCTCTAAAACACTCTTGATAACTAGGTCAATCATATCTCTGATGGTTGAACTTTCAACGTTAAATAAGGTTATAGATTGAACTAGAAGCTTAATATATATATGTATACATACATACGTACATTTATGCATGCATACGTACATATATGTATGTATACAGAACATATCCTCTGACCCTACACCATTTTAAATGTCAAAAATTCGTAGAAGATTAATCTCTATATAGATGATCACCATGAATTGTACTCATTATTCTTAGTTATGTAAACACTTTTAACTATTAGATCACTTCATGATGATTCTTATTTTGATATAATATTGTGTTTTATCAGTTGAGTATATTCTAACCTCTACAATTCCGAAATGCATAAATGTTAAACAAACTCTAGGTTGTACTAATCAATTTGAGTATTGTTGTGTATTAAGAGAGAACTACAAAGTCTACGTAGAAGATACTATGCTCTCAAATAATAGGTAAGTCAAATACAAATTTTCAATTGAATTGAATTAGAACAAATCAGCCAAATCAATAGTCTCTACTACGGAGCAGCCAAATTTAATTATGAAGTAGGAAAGTTGATAGGCAGACTAGATATCGAATAGAAAGAAATTAAAAAGAAGAGATAAGAGTATGTTTGGTATAATGAGAAGAGTTGAGAATGGAAGGGAAGGGAAGTAAGGCAGACTAGATCTTGAATAGAAAGAAATTGGAAGAAGAGATAAGAGTATGTTTGGTGTGGTGGGAAGAGTTGGGAAGGGAAGGGAAGATATTACTTCCCTATGTTTGGCCACAAATTTTCATGATGTCAATCACTAATTTCTTTTTACTTTTTTTTATTTATCCATTCCTTTCCATTTTAGTCGTAACCAAACATGCCCTAAATGAAATAAAGTAAGATTAAATTTGTGATTGTTGTGAAATAATTACGTGGATCAAACTGTAGGAATATATATATACACACATTTCTTCTTCGTATATTCCTTCCAAACATGTCCTTTTAAGTGAATGTGGATGAGAGAGAGAGAGAGAGGTGGATTCCTGATCTACTGCCAAACTCCCAGCTTTTGTTCTCTGCCGACAGCTTAACTTGAAGCACCGAAGGCATATTAGGCGGCAGCTACGTTTCCTCCAAACAAAACAACATTTCTTCATATTTCTCTACTACTTCTTCTATCTTTACCTTTTGTTTTATCACTTCCATTACAATATTTTATTATTATTATTTATTTTAATTCTTCAAGAGAGCCAAAATTGAAATCCAATGTGTGATGTGACAGTTGATTATTATAATATTATATGGCCTTATAATTATATCCTCCACTTTGGGGTGTGCATATTTTATAACTGGTTACTCAAATACTAATTGAATCACTAATTTAACATACTTTATCTTTAGATCGGTAGACTGGTGTTTGTTTATAAAATTGTGGAGTGTTTATTTTAAGTGTTTAGAAATGATGAGTTATTATGAGTTATTATAAATAAGAAATTGTAATAATAACTCGTTTGTATAAAGTTTTCAAAGAGTGGTTATAAAAACTCGTTTATAAAATCTCCATAAGCACTCAAAACAAACATCCCTTAAGAGATTACGAGTTCAACTTTGTAAATTTGATTATGAATTCACTTTTCAATGGTTATCGAAAAATTATTTCCTTGGTTTTTTTTTTCACGATCAAAAGTAATATAGATAGTCAAATTACTTCATAAAAAATAATCTATATGAGATGTTTGTATAACAAATTATTTAAAAATTAGTTTTTTAACTCGTCTTTAAACAACATTATTCAAATTAGTTATTATAATCATTTAAAAAAAATCGCTTTTATCTAATTATGTATTTTTAACTACTCAAAATAATCATTCATTTCTTACTACATTTAATTGAGTTATCGATTGCAAACATAATATAAAAACTATTATTAAAATTTAAAATTTTAATTGTTTAAAATAAGTTAATTAAGGATTTGCTTTCCAATATGAGCAATTGACAACCTGGAGCATCAACTAAATAACAATAAAAAATGGTTAAAAAGACTCATTTTGTCTATTTTGTTTAACGTTTCCTTCTACTGATGCTAACAAAAGATTAATTAACTAATTAATTTGAATGAACAGGTTTAATTAGCCAGTTTCATAAAGGATTAAAACCATATTTAAATCTTATTCATTTGTCATTTAGTCGATGGTAACTACTTTTTGTTTTTATTTTACCTCTTTATGTTCACATTTTATTATGTTATTATTAAAATCTAATAATTTAATTATACTCAATTCTAATATTTCATTTGCAACTAAAATATGTAATCACATCGAATATCATTTTATTTTCTAGATTATGGATTTTGTTTCATTTTAATCTAAGGTTTAACTTTAATTCTGAAATTACCAAATTCGTTTTATTTTAGTTTCTCGATTATATCATAATCCAACATTTACTTTATTCTTTTAAATTTGATTTTTTTTTTCTTTTTAAAAAATAATCCTTATAATCCTTTTCATGTTTCTCACTCCTCCCTTTAATTATTTTCTCACTCCTCAAATAAATGTAGTGTGGTCAATTAATGGAGATTTCACCAAATCCAACCAAGAAAAGAAGGCAAAATTAGAAAGAAATACTGATTTTTATGATTAATTCGTGACGTTAGTCTTGAACGGGATAACATCAAACATTAATGAAACTGCTCTGTCACTATTTTGGTCATATTAAAATTAGACGAATTTTTTAATATTTAAATTAAAGTTAAACATTTAAAAGTCAAATAATTAGAATGGAACAAAATCTATGTCCACCGACAAAAATAGTATTTTAACTTAATTTTTATGATTACAAAAACAATAAACTCGATTCATCTTTTGAAAAATAAAAAATAGACTACACAAATTAAATAAGTTAATTTTAATTTTGTTCTCTTTTGAAAAAGAAAATAAAACTAACGATTGTTATTCTTTTGACTTCAACACTCTCAACCCTTTTAATAATCACTTTTCTCATAGATGAAAGATGGAGATGAGAGATTAAAATCTATAAGCTTTTCATTATCGAAATATACATAGTTAAGTTATCGCAATTATTGCATATACACATATATTTGTTGAGTTTGTTGGTTTATCTACATGTTATTAGTTTAAATATAAAATTAGGTGATGATAATATAACTTTGAATTTTGAACTATTAAAAATTTGCTACATGCATAGTGTAATGATAAAAAAAAAAAATTAAAATAATAAAAAATGAAAGATTTAATTTATGATAGTGATTAGTATTAGCTGATATAATTTATTAGTTTAAATTTTAAATTGAATAATGATTTAAGGTAATTTAGATTACAAAAAAAAAAACATAATTTACCATAATTTAACCTAAAGGGAAGGTTTTAATTGTATATAAAAAAAATTTGTATAAAAGAAAACACAACAATTATTTTAGAAAAATAAAAATACAAAATACCTAAAAAAATTCCAGCCTTCAAAATTCGTAGAGAGAGAGAGAGAAAACACGTAGAAGAATTTGGTCCGTGTGTGGACGAAGGATTGAGGGAAGAACACGATGGCCATTGCAACTTGCTCTTAAACTGTATCTATCTTTTAGCTTCAATTTTCTTCTCTAGCGTTGAATTTCGTCTCACTGAAGAGTTTCAATCCGTTTCTGCATTGGCTATGGCCGAGCCTTCGTCCAGTTTGCCCATGGATTCTCTCGGCGACATCGACGACTACATTTCGGTCAGTTCCTTATTGTTTATCTTTCTTTTTCTCTTTCGATTGTTGTTCTGTTTTCAATTCCTCTTGTTTTAGTTTTTCTGATTCAATGTGTTGAAAGAACGATGCGCTGACAGTCTTTGAGCCTCGAGCGTTCTAGTTTTTTTTTTTTAATCCACATTCTTGGTTTGCCTCATATTTGAGGTAAGAACTGGATCGCTTCTTTGTTGTCTTGTTGTGTAATGTTCTACTAGTGAGAAGAAGGATATGAGAAATTTGAAGGATTTTTCTGACCTGCTTTCTTGTTTGCTGGATCAATTGTCTTATTATTTTAGCTGAAAACTTACACTTCCGCTAAAAATGAAGAATAAAATTATGTTTACTTTTTTATTTTTTTAGTTCCTTTGCCTCCAGTAATATCCAGCGTCCAAACGAATAACTTATTTCTTCAGAATATCCAATCGTGTTTCGTTTAAAGTGTATGCTCGCTGTGAAGAGTGTATTGGTAAAGCATGAACTCGAGCTGTATTTGGAAAGAACTAGTACAGAAGTTCATTCCTAGTTGTTTATTTTAGCAATTTATTCCTTTACCCCTCGCTGTTTAGTTGATATTAAATCAAGGGAAAAAGAAAAGAAGAAACAAAGTTAGAAAAACAATTGACCTTAGGCTTGTTTCGATGTGAACAAGAAATTGCAGGATATATCATATGAAAGCTATAAATCACTGCAAGATTGAGCTGTATCGTTGATAAAAAAGAATGATGTAAGCTCGTTTCTCATTGAAAAGTATATCTATTGTACGAAATTTTAGAGTTAACACTTAACTGGTACTGTAAGTTTTTTGGCCATCTTAAATGACCCAACAAGTTCCTGTTGGCTGATGCCTCCAATTTTCCGTCTAAAAATATACCATTTAAGCCAGCTACTGAACGAATGATCAATAAGCTAAATAATTATAATAGTTGTCTTTTCAGTATCAATATAGTTCAAGTATTTATCCTGTTTTGATACATAATATTTTGGAGATGAAAACTGAAGAATCACATCAATTCTATTTTGTTGACGATTTGATTCATGTCTCGGAATGTGATTGGAAACTATACATTTTAGTGCAGGCTAATGAAGGAGAGGGTTCATTGCCATGGAACACGTTTAGTCATGTTTTTGAATTTGTACAAAATGGGAATAAGGCATTTCGAGATAATCACCTTGAAGAGGTGATTCTATTTATTTATTTATTATTACTTTTTTTGTTGCTTCATGCTGTCTTAGTCTTCGTACTCTTGGAGTAACTAAAATATTTTTCTTCGGAGTATGTACTAAATTATCAACTTCCACATATGCGCACCATGCTGTTGAGGCGTTCAGTAGGGAGTTGTATCATTTGTATTGCTCCATCAGTTTTTTATTCTGAAAATAAAATGCAAGTTTATTTTTTGGTTCAGGCAATCAAGTATTACTCAAGAGCTAACAACATCAAACCAGGTGATTCGGTTATACTCAACAATAGAAGTGCTGCTTATCTCAGGTTTTTTGTCCAATTAATATTTAATTTTATCATAATAGATATTTTTATATTTCTTGCATTTAGTATTATTCATTCATTACAAATATGATACCAACAAACAGGACTAGTCAATTTCTGAAAGACAGATCACCATCTGCTTCTGAATATCGACCACTGAATGGGATGGATCCTACAGTACTTGCTGAAGTAATTCTATTTGTATTTCATCTACTTTTATTTTTTAGAGGGAATAGTTCATTTTGAATTACATATGTTACCTCGTTAACTCTTCATCAATATTTCAGCTTGCACTAAAAGATGCTGAGAAGCTGATGGACGTATGCAGTAAATCAGTGAAACCATATATTCTCAAGGCTAATGCTCTCATTCTCGTAAGAATATCTTAATATTTGAAATCCTTCAAGATAAAATTTTCTTGACTTCCAGACAAAAGCTATCAGAGAAAAATTTGGCATATCTATATTTCTGTAAATCACAATGATCAAGTGACAAAGGAAGGAAAAATGTTTTTTCATGAATATCATGGAAATATTGTCTACATGTCGAGAATGTTGACTATTGTGAGGAATAAATATAAAAAATAATTATTTTCAATTCAAATGATTTTTTTTAATGAATTTTCAAAATTTTGGTGTCTTTTTGGTATCTCCTGAAGTTCAAGACCACGATATTTTCATCAACATTTGTTTGCTTGAACAAAAGTCACCCGATCTTTATAATAGAAGTAGAAAGATTAACTACACCGAGTTTTAATTTTAGCATTTTTATATAACTATAATATCATTTTAATTATGCAGCTCGAAAAATATGACATGGCAAAGGATATTATTCTATCTGGTCTTCAAATTGACCCTCTTAGGTAATATGTACTTATTTTATATAAAAATGCATACAATTTAATTGAATGACGTTTTTGTGATTTTTTTTATCGTTTGTTTCTTGTAATGTGTAGCAATCCTCTTCAGGCTTCTCTTCAGAGATTGGAGAGAATAGCTGTGAGTATGACGAGAAAGGGACGCCATGAGCTACCAGATCGTAGTGATGACTTTGATTGCACCCTTTGTTTTAAGCTTCTTTATGAACCCATCACAACTCCTTGTGGACATTCTTTTTGCCGGTCTTGCTTATTCCAGTCAATGGATCGTGGTTGGTGGTTTTTGTTTCCTTCTCTCCATCGGCATTTCTATTTCAATAGATTACTTACAGTTACCTTTCTGATCGTTGTATTGAAATTTTAGGCAATAAGTGTCCGCTGTGCCGAACAGTTCTTTTCATCAGTTCAAGAACATGTGCAATCAGGTATGCTGCTTATGTAGTAGTAATCAGGGTGTAGTAATGCAGTCCAAGCCCAAGAAGCAGCCATGCTTGGTTCTTTTTAACCCTTAAAATATGTGCTTTTGCAATGGAAATTTGTTAAAGAATGAAAAGAAGCCCATAAATAAACTCAGTTGTTATTGAGAATTTGTTCAAGCACGTAAGATTGCTAGGCTCAATACATGCAGGCTACAGCCTACATATGCATGCTTATGTTTCTTTTTTTGTAGTGGTAATGTTACTTTACGAAGATAAAAATTTCTCATGTGCTTTTTTTAGAGGAGTTTCATGTTTAAGTCAAAACATTATGGTATAACTTGTAGTCTAGTTCGGTTGATATCTCTTTTTTGCATGACATTCAGTTGGTTTTTATCAGTGTCACGCTGAGCAACATTATACAAAAGAACTTCCCAGAGGAGTATGCTGAAAGGAAGTCGGAACATGACGGTTTAGCAAATTTTAGTGTCGATTTAATGCCTCTTTTTGTCATGGATGTTGTTGTCCCCTGTCAGAAATTTCCACTTCACATATTTGAACCCCGGTACAGACTTATGGTAAGTTGGTTCGTAGGTAAAGGAATTTTGTTTTTGATATCTTACACATCATGTTGCCTGCTTAAGCAACCTACAATTTTTGTTCTTTGATATCTCAATCTGCATGTTGGCTGCATTTTTTTTTTTTGCAGTTTTAGAACAATTTGTGCCAAAATGCTTTTGTGAATTATACGCTCCTTGGTATCGCAAAATTCAAACAAACATTTTGCATGGTGACTGCAGCGACATATGGGTTATACTAGTTATCGAACACCATAAATTTATTCTCTATGCATGCAACTGTTAATCTCTCACTGTTTTTTTTTGATATTCGTGATTGTCTGGGCTAGCTTGCGTGCACCTCGACTAAAGGATATACCGCTTAACCCTATAACATTTGATTGTCAAGAAAACTTGTAGGAAATTAATTCCTAGGTAGGTGGTCACCATGAGTTGAACCCATCACCTCTTAAACACTCCAAGACTCTTTTGACCACTAGGCCACTCCATGATGGTTATGAAGTTGGTAATCTTCGGGGTGCAATTGATCACTTGTCGTGTATTTATGTTTGTAAGATAGTTAAATAATTATTGCAAATTTATTTTTCTAGTTTATCCCGAAACATGCAATATAAACTTATTTCTTGTGATGATTTTGTATTTGTGTTCTTACCTTTTTGCTCTCTTATGAAAGTTTTGAATTCAACTTTTTTCTCTTATGAAATATTCTCTTTTCTCTAAAGAAAGTGTCTCTGGCCATAAATTTCTCTTCTTTTTTTTCTGTAAGTAAGCAATCATGCGGTGCTTTTTTTTCCACCTTATGTTTATCCTATTGAATTATTTCCATTAACTTAAAATAACAGGTCAGGAGGGTAATGGAAGGCAATCATCGTATGGGAATGGTAAATATTGTAAATTGCAATTACTATTTACTACTTTCTTAAAAAGTTGGAGATCTCTTTCCTTAAGGTATAATAGATTGCTTAAAGTCTTGACTGTTACTTTTGTGGTTTTGTTTTTGGCATTTAGGTTATTGTGGATTCAGCAACAGGTTCTATTGCTGATTTTGCATGTGAAGTGGAAATTACAGAGTAGGTTTCTGTCATACTTTGGCCCGTCATATCCCTTAATTGAAAGAAAACTTCACCTACTGATTACTTTTTTTTTCCCCATATCAGGTGCGAGCCACTTGCAGATGGACGTTTTTATCTTGAGGTTAGACATCTATTATGTTATTTTATATTTGTTTTGGTTACCTTGGTGACTTGAAACCAATATGGTATACTAGACATCTCGTTTAACATTAATATCAGCTATTTCTGTAAATTTATCGGTGATATCACCCGTAATATACGAATTTATGTTATTTTATATTTGTTCTAATTAGCTCTCATTGTGCGTACCTAGCCATTTTGCTATGGATAGTAGATAGTAATGTGGCTTAAAGATTGAGTAGTAGAAATCTTTTGCGGTGTTGATAACAATTTCTCTTACGATATTAACCTCAGTTAGGTGTCCGTGTCACACTACCATATCTTTGGTTTACTACCCTACCATTTTTCCATTAATACGAAATCCTACTATTTTCCACTCTATCTTCTCCATATAACCTGAAAATGACATTATTACTCATTCATACGCCCACATTCATCATAACAACACCCTCCATTTAGTGTATGCGTACACAATTTTGATGAAGTAATTAGACTCCTTTCAGCAATTCACCCTAAAGAGGTAAAGGATGCAATAATCTCAAGTTGTAATATATTGCTGCTCATTGTCTCGTGAAAAAAGTATATATGTTCTTTGAACACTATTGGTCTGGTTGTGTTTTCACATGCTTATGGTGCATTTGCCTGTAAAAACTTGTGCAGATTGAAAGTCGTCGAAGATTCCGCATTACTCGGTCTTGGGATCAAGATGGGTTAGTTTACATCACTTTGATGTTTTGCTCACCATATTTGAAGCATGTTTTCTGATTTACTTCTTATTTTTGTATCACAAAAAGAAATGGTATTTTGTTGGTAAAATATAATATACTTGCTATAAGCTACAAAAGGCAAATGAGTTATGGAAGTTTTCCAGTTTTAGACTTTTAGTAAGATGGGTTTATTTTCTTTTAATGAGCAGGTATCGAGTGGCAGAGATCGAATGGGTCAATGATGTAATTCCCCCAGAAGGGACAAGTGAGCGGGCAGAAGTAAATTTCTGAAAACTTGGCTTTCCATTTGCTTTATGTGCTTCTTTTGCTTCGAATGCATTTTGTTCCATTCTAAAAACACACAACATTTTATTCCATGAGTAGCTGGATGTTGAAGTACCTGCTTTATGACTAGGATCTTAATATTCCATAATGAGCAGGTGGCCTTTATAGGGCTTTTTGAGAGACCAAATTATAGGAATATGTTTATGGGGCATGAATCTGGCTTTTTGAGAGACCAAATTATAGGAATATGTTTTGAAATGTAATTAATTTTCTTCTTGGATCAAAGTAGGTATTTCAAATTTTCATTTTCTAAACTCAGTATGCTTGGTACACAAGATTATGTGTTCATGAACGTCCTTGAGTAGCATGTTTTTGAGTCTGTTAGCCGCTTTCCCTTCTGTTGATTTCTCACTTGCAATGCATCTGTTTGCCTGCTTACAGTTGCAGGAAATGATAAATAATGCAGCAGAGTATGCTCAGTCATGGATAAGGAGGGCAAAAGAAGCATCTAGACGAGGCAAGTGAGATCATATTGTGATTTTAAAAAAAATCTGACTCGAGGAAATTGTGCCACAATGTTGGTTTTATGCCTTTGCGTTATCTCTAGTACTCATACATTAAGAAAGGTTATCAATCCCTGTCCTGTTCTATTAAAAGTCAATCTCCCATGTTAGGAGCGGTTCCCCATGACGCTTGCCCTTGAAAATATGGCATCCCCTAGGAAGTTAACTAATTGCACCAAAAGTCAATGTTAGATCATGACTGTCAGTCAATGTGGACTTGGAGACATATCACAGATTCATGAAAGTTCACCAAAAGTTGGGTACTCGCCCCTGTGATTAAAAGATGAGCAGGAGATGGAAATTTCGAAGTATTACTGTTTCTAGCACCATGAATTCTAATTTTTGAAACTTTTATAAATAATATACTATGAGCATGACCATGTCACGCCATTTATTTAGAGTATCATGTTCTATTTGTTTCCTATGAGACATCTCTTGTACTTGTGAACACTTAAAAGTAATCGTATTTTCAAAGAGACCAGTCTGCTCCTACTAAATCTTGTCTTCTGATGGGTACTATTTTTGTCTCTCCCTCGACATGATAAATATGGCATCATTAGTGAGTAGTTAAAGATGAAAATCTAGGGTCCCAGCAGTCCAGTACCACTTCGCCAAATTTGAAAATCATAAGTTTTTCTGCTTGTTTAACATAGGATATTGCATTTTGTGCAAGTGATTTGAAGTTTTGCAATGTGATTATAATCTTTTCCAAGGAACGTGTTTTTGTTTAGAAGGATTCTGATCTTCTTTGGACACAATTTGGACAGATCACAGCAAACATGATAGACTTCTTAACGTGGAAGCGATGATGCCCTCATCACGTGATCCCGAACGGTTCAGCTTCTGGGTAGCTTTTACATTCTCTATCTCATCAAACTTATTCATGGCCTTTCACTATCATCAAGTTGATTGGAACCTCTTACTGCTGCAGCTTATTACCCTTTCAAATCGGAGGCCCCTGGAGAGATTGGAACTTCT
Source organism: Cyclanthera cordifolia (assembly GCA_037832605.1). Taxonomy (NCBI): domain Eukaryota; kingdom Viridiplantae; phylum Streptophyta; class Magnoliopsida; order Cucurbitales; family Cucurbitaceae; genus Cyclanthera; species Cyclanthera cordifolia. The sequence continues at coordinate 12,343,615 of JBBMEG010000009.1, read as the reverse complement.
ACGAATGACAGATACAAAAGAGGTACCAGAACTCCTTGTACAAAAATAGGAACTCGGAACTCCATGTTCTGGTAGTTTGAATGAAACACCAGTGAGATTTAGGCTTTAAACATACCGTCTCACCCGTCATTTAAATGTTAAGAAAACCCGTAAAAAATTGATAACTTTGTAGATTTAGGCCTATTTAAACATAAGCAACACTCGGATGCTGCTGAAAAGGCTAATCTATACTGTTTCTAACACCAATGCAAATCCTAACAGTTCTTTTCTTCTCCCTTTTGCTTCATCCTTCATTTTTACGCCGAACCATTACTGCGATCCACATTACCGACAGCAGATGAACAATCTAAACCGATCATCTTGAATGAAATTTGTAGATTCCCTTGTTTTTTCTTGGTCTATTTTAATGGCCGATTATTTGGTATTGACGTGCAGAGAATAAGGCGTGGACTTGTATATCTGAAAACAGAAGAACAGGGCTGTCAGATGCAATGAAAAGAAAACAGGTGTGTGATGTATTGATCAAATTTTCCTACAGATTATGATTCACCATTAAGAAGTTGACATATGAAACTCAACATTCTTTGGTTCATATAAAAAAGCACATACTTAAATCATATTATTACGAAGAATAATCGTCTCCATATTTAATCCCACTAATTTTTGGAGCTATTATTATGAAAGTCATCTCTTTCCTACGTCTCTGAACAATAGCTGAAGGGGAAATTTGTTGTTATTCCGAAGTAAACTCACCTAAACAAGAGAATATATTGTATTTGTTTTCTGCTAAATTTGTAAATGCCAGCTACGAATTCGTACTTTAATTCTTTTGACTAAGTTTGTGGATTTTTCTTCATAAATATTTGAATGAGACATACATTTAACTATGACATATATTTGACTTTGACTTTCTTACCATTTATTTTATATAATTATGACATCTGGCTTTTTAAAACGATGGAAGTAAATTGGGGTTCTAATGTTATTAATTATTATAATTATTAATTATTGATAAAGAAGACTTTTGTTGAAGTTGGTGTTAGTGGTGTGCATTATCATTGCTCATAATTTAGGCAATGCATCATATAACTTTACATTTGCTATATGATATATACTTGTGTTTGGGTACTTTATTTTTGAAAATTATGCGCGTTAGTGAGACAATTTGTACCAAGATATAGAAAAAAAATGAATTCAATTTATATCTATAAAAAACAATAGGGGCTTTTGGAGTTAGTTGGTAGTTACTCCAACGGAAAAGGGAGATATCCCAAGGGGTTCCACCACAGTACTGGGGTTTTTCTTCTCTTTTTATTTCATTTTCCTATGTTTTTAGGAAATAAATTAAATCACTAAAAAAACAAAACTTTTGTTGAACAATTACAGAGCAAACATCATCCATTCATATATTATAAGCGACCAATGATATTTTATATGACAAACTATTCATCTGAAAGATTGAAAAAAAATAGTTTTATTTTTTATTTTTATTTTTTATATTGTATATCAACGATTATTGACTTGAGTGATTCAAACCTATAATGTTTAATAAAAAGTTAAAAAATATCGAAAGATTACAATATAACATTTTCTTAAGCCAATGTGTAAGATATATTTTTAGGCATGGAATAAAGTAAAATGTCAACAAGAATACAAATTCAATTAATATATATACCTAGGTAGATAGATATATAGCAAGTTAAAAATTCGAATATTTCACCTTCCATTATTGAACTTGAACTTGAAAAAATAGATTAAATCAATATGCACCCAAACAAACTTATGAAATGCAAAATCAAAGCATCAATGTTATCGATGTATGTTTATAAACAAATTAATGGGTGTTGATTTGGTACTTTTACAAAACTATTAAAGATGAACTTCTATAATCATTCAATAATATCGTGAAAATGAGTTATTATTATAATTTCTTCTTTATTACTATTTAAAATAACCTGACATATCTGTCTATTTCACAATAATGCAAACAAACCTATTAGAGTTGATTTTTCTAGAGTTGAAAATAGATATCTTCCCTTCCGACCCCACCAAACATAACATTAAAAAAATAATAATAATTGTAAACTGACTAAACTTTTTAGTTAATAATTAAACTATAAAGACATAAAAATAAATAAGAAGAATATGGATATGCATGAGAGGTATGCACGTAGTTCACTTACTTGCGTCCAACAAACTCCAAAAGCTCTATGCCCATGGCTATGGCTATGTATCTCCATACTCTGTTTCTCTGCAACTTCTTCATTTCCGTTTCTACATTTTTCAACCTTCTTCCTCCACCATGTCCACTCCTCCGCTGCCGCAGTCGCCGTCACTCCGACTGTAAAAATCTCTTCACCCTCCACTTCCGGTGGCCATGGGGGGAGATTTTTCCAGGGTTTTATTCCTCTTCTCTTTCTTTCTCTCCATCTTTCTCTCTTCTTCCCTAAAACCTTCATTTGTTCCCTTTTCACCTCGCGACAATTACTTGATCGACTGCGGCTCGCCAGACCAAACCCGTCTCGACGACGGCCGGATTTTCAAATCCGATCGCGATTCGTCTTCTCTTCTTTCCTCCGAAGAAGACGTTCAAACCTCTGTCGATTCCGTTCCCTTAATAAACGGCGCCGTTTCGCCTCTTTTCTCTTCGGCATTGCCTCTATTTCGCACCGCTAGGATTTTCCCCGCCGATTCCACTTACACTTTCTTCATTTCTCAGTCCGGCCGCCACTGGATTCGCCTCTATTTTTACCCTCTTCCAAACCCTAATTTCAATCTCTCCGATTCCGTTTTCACCGTCGCAACTGACAGTTTCGTCCTCCTTCACGATTTCTCAATCAAGGGCAAATCCAAATTCTTCTTCAAGGAGTATCTAATCAACATTACAACCGATCGATTCTCTCTTCTATTCAAACCGAAGAAGAATTCGTTCGCGTTTATCAATGCCATTGAAGTCGTCTCCGCCCCAGATTCACTGATTTCCGACTCCGCCGCTGCTGTTTCTCCGGTCAGTTCCTTCAACGGATTGTCCAATTATGCTCTGGAAATTTGTTACCGTGTTAATGTGGGAGGGCCTGAGATTGTTCCCAAAAACGATACGCTGTCAAGAACTTGGGAAACGGATCATGCTTACAACAGATTTCCACAGGGTTCTAAGAATGTTTCTGTGAATTTGAACTCCATTAAATACCCTGGAATTGAAGTGACTCCGTTGATAGCTCCGAATTGGGTTTATGCAACTGCGGAGGATCTGCAGGATTCTAAAACGATGCAGGCAAGCTTTAATATGAGTTGGAGTTTTAATGTGGAACAGAGCTATTCGTATTTGATCAGACTCCATTTCTGCGACATTGTGAGCAAAGTCCTCAATAATTTGTACTTCAATGTTTATATCAATGGGATGATGGGTGTTGCAGATCTTGATCTCTCTCAGCTCACTGGTGATCTTTCAACTCCTTACTATAGGGATCTCGTGCTCAAAGCTTCCGACGTCAAAAACAACACCATCATGATTCAGGTCCTTCTTCAACTACTACTATTCATATCAATCGGAGAAAAAAAAACATTATATGGCTTAGATGTTTGAACATGAATAATGTTATGTTAAACTGCCACTAACCCAGAAATTTAATTCAAATGAGTATAGAACTATGGAACTATATATATATATATATAGAGGTATAGAACACAGAATCTTCTTAACTAGTATAAATTACTATTTTACGAGATCTGTGGTGGTAAATCTAAGGACTTTTGTTAGAGAAAGCATATTGTGACGTTCCTATTTTAAATTTTAATTATAACAACTTTTTAAAATATTTCATACAAAACAGATGGTATTCAATTAGTTTAACTTCATTGAAACCATCCATTTTATTAAATTGAAAATTTTCGATTTTACTTTGATTGAAATCATTAGTTTTGTGACTATTGGTAGATTTTGTTTTTCTTTCTTTTTTGCTACTCATGAAAATCCCCTTAATCTCCTTGAAAAATCAATTAATAATAACATGAGTAGTTCATGTATCTTTGTGAGATCTCTATAGTTTTCTTGTATGAAATCCTCAGCATAGACTCTTAAAATGATGCCTTTTTTAGTTCACTAATTTTATACTGAATCTCAATTTCTAGATTGAATATATAAATTTGAGTTTTATGAATTATGATATCATATTATATTATTAATCAATTTCATCTCAAAATCAAGTATATAGTTCACTAACGTGAGATTCTGAACAATCTTCGTTTTGTATTCTCAATCTCAAGTTTCTCTTCATGGGTAGAATTAATTTAGGAGGAGAAAATAACACCCCAAATAATCCATCTATACTTTGTTAAACCACTACAAAAAAAAAAAAGAAAAAGAAAGTTAGTTTATAGGTTGTAAAAAAATGTAATCTCCATTCACATTTTTAGCACTCTCCATTTGTGAGCATGAGGAAAATGACATTATTTGAATACAAACAATACATCTTTTTTGCTATAAGTTCATGTCAAATCACGAATAACTCATATAACTAATTAAAAAAGAGCGATTTGAGCCTCACTATAAAAGTAAAGCTACCTGTTGATTAACTCACAACACATCATCATCACAACTATAATATGTCATTTTTGTATAATCATCCAACTATATTATATTAAAGTTTACCAGTTCCATGTTATATATAATAACTTGCAATCTAACGTTCATCGTAGTTGCAGACCATTACAGTAAACTAAAACTTTTGATTCGTATTCATTACACAGGTCGGACCGTCTAATCTCGACACGGGGTTGCAAGATGCAATCCTGAACGGTGTAGAGATCATGAAGATGAGCAACGATGCTCAAAGCTTGGATGGATTGTTTTCAGTGGATGGAACATACATGGGAGCAGGTGTGTCAAGATGGAGGATTGTTTCTGTTGTGGGTTTGGGAATGGGAGTTATGGCCATTCTCTTACTTGGAATACTGTTGTTGAGATGGCAGAGAAGACCTCAAGGATGGGAGAAGAAAAACAGTTTCTCTTCGTGGCTTCTTCCTTTACATTCTCACTCAAGTTTCTTCTCTTCCAAAACCACCTCCAGAAAATCAAGCCTCTACGGCTCTCGCAGGAGCAAGACTGGTTTCTCAGGCACTTATACTAATGTGGGACTCGGTCGTTGCTTCTCTCTTAATGAATTACAGGTAACCCCATTCTTTTTTTTCTCTTAAAAAAAAAAAAAAAATGAATATAGATATTTTATTTTTTTTAAATTCTTACAATATTTGAATATGAATTTAATACTAAATAAAGTAAGATGTTCAAAACTTATCTATCTTTTTTTTTTTTTATCTCACTCTTATACAAATTATCTAAACTCAAGAATTCATATTTTGTTTGTTATTAAGTTATACATCATATTTTTGAAACTATTGCATTTCACTTTTTAAGTTTCTATTGCCATGTTCTTGAAAAGTTTTTAATAAATATACGAAGTTTTTTATTTTTTAGTATTTATTGTACGAGTTTTTACTACTTTTCATTTATTAGCGAATTTGAACACGTTTTATATTTACTCTCGACCAAAAGATTGCTAAGGATTTGAATAAATTTAGAGTAAAACTTGAGTACTTTTTAAGAAGTATCTAGTATATGCTTCTCACAATTTATGAGAATAAAAATGTGCCATATAAATACACAAAAATATTTAAATAAATAATGATTTGATTAATAAAAAAGAAATGGTATATGAAAGATGTGACACATTAAAATACTCATATATGATGGAAAGTATATTCTAAGATACTTCCTAGTTTACTTGCTCATAAATTTATACATATATATGATGGTCAACTTTTAGATAAGTTCAAACATTTGGTATTAGTTCAACCAAAAATTAAATTTCATCTTTTACATGTTATTGAATTAAAAGTTTGATTGTACATTGAACAACAAAAAAGTCCCGCTGATTAACTTGAAAAAAAAAAGTTTAGACTCAATAAATATTTTGCTAAATTTTAATCAACATAATCATAATCCAATTGCTATAAAAGTGTGTATGGATCCAGAAGTAAGAGGTTTTAACATCCTGCATGCATATATATATATATATATATATATATATATATATTAAGCACTTAATAAAATTTATTAAAGTAAAATCTATTAACTTTATTCTTAACTTGATTCTAAAGTTGTAGCTCGAATCTTCCCTTTTGACATGAGATGGTTCAAAGTTTGACTTTACATTTGTTCAAAATAAACATATGGTTAAGAGGGTATTGATTAAATAACTTTAATTATAATTATTAATTTATCACATACAACCTCTAACAACATTTAACAAAACTTTTTTGCATATATTTTGAATATGTGACACTCTTTAAGTGTCATATAAATTATTTTTTTCATAAAAGTATTATTTATTCATAAAATTATGTAAATTGTGTTTGACAGTTTTTTTTTTCTTCATTTTTTTATTTTAGTTTTTTTTTTTTTTTTTTTTTGAGTTTCTATGGTATAACAATGATCGGTTTTTTAAATCTTAAGGATGAGTGACACATTGGTTTCATTATTTGGAAATAATTCAAATTAATATTGGCAGATTTTTTCCTAATTTTTTTTTTTTTTTTTAATTTTAGTTTAATTATTAAGTTGTTGGTTCTTAGTTCTTAGTTCTTAGTTTGACAATATTGAATCAGCCAACAAAAGTTGGATCAGTTGTACACCCATTAAACAAAAAATTAAAATCTGTTGCCTCAATTATGGTAATAAAAAAACAACATTTATCCATGATTTTGTTGGCTAGATTTTTATTTATTTATTTATTTATTTATTTGAATAACATGCGTGTGTGTGTGTGTTTAAGAAATAATAATAATAATTTCCGAATTAAAAAAAAGGGAAAAAATAGGAAACTGGCCGTGCCTGAAATACAGAAAACCTATTTAATTGATGTATATTAATATGAATAATTGGTAACAGGCTGCGACACAGAACTTCGAGGAGAAAGCAGTGATCGGCGTAGGCGGATTCGGCAAAGTGTACGTCGGAGCAATAGAAGATGGAACCACCGTCGCCATCAAACGCGGAAACCCTAGCTCCGATCAAGGCATCAACGAGTTTAGAACCGAGATCGAAATGCTCTCTAAGCTCCGCCATCGACATCTCGTTTCTCTAATCGGCTACTGCGACGAACAATCCGAGATGATTCTCGTCTACGAGTACATGTCCAACGGCCCATTTCGCGACCACTTGTACGGCTCAACTCTACCTCCATTGTCCTGGAAACAGCGCCTCGAAATCTGCATTGGCGCTGCCCGCGGTCTGCACTATCTCCACACTGGTGCCGCTCAGGGCATTATCCATCGTGATGTTAAGACAACTAACATTCTCCTTGACGAGAATTTTGTTGCTAAAGTTGCTGATTTCGGGCTTTCCAAAGCTGCCCCGTCGCTTGAACATACCCATGTTAGCACTGCTGTGAAAGGAAGCTTTGGCTACCTTGATCCTGAATACTTTAGACGACAACAATTGACTGACAAATCTGATGTTTACTCTTTTGGGGTTGTTCTTTTTGAGGTTCTTTGCGCCAGACAAGTCATAAATCCCACATTGCCGCGGGAGCAGGTTCGTAATCTAAATCATTCTGATAGTTCCTTTAGATTTTTAAGTTACTTTTTAGGCGCGTTTGAAGCCACTGCTGAATTATTGTAAATGGTGAGTTATTATAACTAGGAAGGTATTATAACATGTGATTGTAGGAGTTACGTTAATCTGTGTTTTGGATATAGAACTTTATTACAATAGGTTGTCATAAACATGACTAAGAGGTCTTTACAGTTAAAGAGGAGGGAGTTATTAGTTAACCTATCGATTAGTACAATCGATGACCCAAACAAAGTATAGTATAATTCATCCTTTTCAAATGAAATTATTTTGAGTGATTAAAAATGAGTAGTTATTTCGAGTGATTATGAAGGAAAAATTATAGTAATAGCTCGTTTGACTGAATTTAGTATAGAGTGATTATAAAAGCTCATTTTTAATAGCTTCATGAAAGAATCAAACAAACAGCCCCTTAAGAGGTTGTTATAGTTACTAAGATTAGGGAGGGGTGAAACTGTATGGGAGCTAGGGAGTCGGTGCCTCTAAAATTTTGAAATTTAATATCCCGACCTATTTAAAATACATAAAATATCTTATTTTTATTAAAACGTACATTCAATTCTGGTGTCTGAACGGAAGCAAACCAATTATCTTCATCAGTACGAGAGTTATCCCCAAAACCAAGTGAAAAGTTATTAGTGTTATGTGAAAGTGGATAATATCATATACCATTAAGGAAGTATATTGGGATTTTGTTGCCCTTAACATTTAACAACTTGAACATTAACCAAATCTACTCATGCCTTTCTGTAACTAAACTTCAAATACAATTTTATAAAACTTGGATTTTTAAACACTCTACTGAGATGCTGAACTTGTATGCTCTAAACTCCTGTAGAGTCTGAATATACATGTTAAGCTGTTAGGCTCGTAAGTTATAGTATATTTAATAATTTAATCATATTCTCAACGCAGGTGAATTTAGCAGAGTGGGCAATGCAGAGTTACAGAAAAGGAAAGCTAGAGAAGATAATTGATCCTCATATAAGCAGCTCAATTGTTGAGGGATCACTGAAGAAATTTGTGGAAGCAGCAGAGAAATGCTTGGCTGAATATGGGGTTGATAGGCCAAGCATGGGAGATGTGCTTTGGAACTTAGAATATGCTTTGCAGCTACAAGAGGCAGTTTCAGAGCTTGACGATGGCTCCGAGGAAGACAAATGCGATGGCCTTGTCCCTTTGGACAAACCAAAACCAAATGACAATCAACCAAAAGGACAAGCCATTGCTTCTGTAAGTGATGATACTTCCGAAGTCTCAGTTAGTGCTCCTCTGTTTCCAGAGATACGAAATTTTCAGGGAAGATAAAGAAATTATTTGGTTAAAATACTAATTTGGTCTTGGTATTTTTAGGTTTGTTCCATTTTAGTGTCTCATCTTTCAAATTTTCATTTTTTAGTCCTAAGATTTTGAAATTTGCTTTGTTTTGGTCTTTTGACTCAATTTTAGTGTCTGGACTTTGATTAAAAGTTTAAAATTGGTTTTATGTTTATAAACTCTTTTTACTCTTCACAAAATTAAAGGGCAGTGACCAGTTTTGAACTTTTTTTTATAAGTTTAGACCAAAATGAAACAAACTTCAAAAATCAGAAATTAAAATAGGATATTGAATGTCGGAAGATCAAAATGGAACAAATCTATCTCAACCTAGAGACTAAAATGATATTTTAACCAAAGAATTTTAAGTGAAGTTGTGAAGTTTTAACAAACAACCTCTTTGCTAATAGCTCAATCGACATAAGTATAGAAGTCTCGGCATAAGTATATCCATAATCAAGAAGTCGTGAGTTCAAATCTTTATCCTGATTGTTTTTCTATTAAAAACACCCTCTTCGCTGATGCATTTTCAGCTTCAAAAGTTTGTCCAGAGTTCAGAGTCTTGACCCCTAAGAAGCTGAGATTGCAAATGAAGAATTTGAAGTTTATTGTTGTGTAGATTTTTTCATTGTTTTTTCCATTTCTTTTTCTTCTTTGTTTCTAATTTTTTTATCAAGTTTGAATCAACTGCCACTTTCTGATCTTCTGTGTATATGAATGAATCTTTTGTTTTCCCAGTTTCATAAAGATTTGTAGAATGTTATCTCAGTATATTTTTAAATCTTGTTATCTGCATGGGTGTTTGTTTTTTGTGGAAAAAAGTGGAGCGGAGTGGAATGATTAATAGTACTTTAGAGTAGTTATTACTTGTTTGAGGATTGATGTTAGTAGTGGTTGGGTGATTAATTACTTGTTTAGGGATTGATGTTAATAGTAGTTGGGTGATATCAATTTCACATTCTTTTTGTTAGGTATGGAGAGGAAAGGAGGATTCTTTCGATTCTTAAGGCCTCTGTTTTGATTTAGGGGAGAAACGCTAGCACTCTGTTTGTGGTGCTGCCTTTCAATATGGCCGTGGAAGCCATTGGAGCTAAAAAAAAAAAAGAAGCAATTTTTGATTAAATTAGGTGATTTGGTTATGACAGAAGTGTTGTCTTTTTTTTTTTTATTGTTTTTTTATAGAAAACTAAACATCTTCATTAATAAGCAAAAGTGTTACAAAAATGTCATCAGAATAAAGATAAAGGGAAGGAAAGATGCTGGAGACAGAGGTCAATCAAAAAGTAACACACAAGATTAAATTGATAAATACAAATTCAAACGCCAGTAGAAACAAAAAGAAATCTCATACAGAAAGAAATGTGAAGTTCGATATTGTCGGGAACTTGCTAGTCAAGTCAAGTCAATGTCGTGAGATTAATACTTAAGATACAACCCTTAAATCCAGACAAAATGATTGTTGTTTTAACGAAGAAGAAAGTTCGCTACTTGTCTCGAGCCTTCAAAGAAGATAATCGTGCTCACCGATGTATAATCCCTTGTTCACATTGTCTCTACAGAGGACGAGGACAATGCCACCAAGAGATGGTGGAAGAAAAAAATGCTGCCAAATGAAGAAAGAAAAAACAAAACGTCCAAGAACTCACTAAACAACATCAATGAGTCCACTTATTTTTTATGTTGAGGAATTCAAATAAAGAGAAAACGAGAGATTTCAAACGTGGCCTATTATTCTCAAGTTATGTTACAATTACAGTGAGTATCCCCGTCTTCTAATTACTCTATCCGAAACTGCACCTAAACAACATTTTCTACGACGGGTTTGGGTCGAAATAATCTACAAATAAGAGGGAGAAATGACTATATTCATGTTACATCAAAGGAATAATTTTACAACCTACTGTATGGAATGGTTAGAGAGGGGCTCTGTACACGGTTTCGTGCTACAACTGGACGTACTTGAGGCAATTCCGACGCGTTTGTTCGTTATTTGCCTAAAATTTTTGTCAAACGTACTGTCAAAGCCGAAACCAAATCACCTAATTTAATCAAAAGACTGATCTAGGCCTGAGAACACTCTTATTGACTCTGTTGGAGCTGAATCCATAATCAGAATTGCAGCCACACCAGCACAGAGAACACTTTTGCTTGGCGAAGATTATCAGTGCCCAATATATTCTACATCAGCAGCCGGTCAAATATGTACAAATAAACAATTTGACCAACTCAAAGTTCTGCAGGCACTGAAGAACAGGCCCATTTGTGTTTCATATCCACGTTAATCTGAGGTTGCACTGTAGAAAACTCCCGAGTTTTCTTAGTCATCATTACGACCTGTCCTCAATAGAAAAATATCTCAAATAGATGTGGTTCGAAGCCGGTTGCAGGGCCCCTTGGCCGCAAGGTGACAGCCGATTCGTCAATGTAGGACAAGAGCTCGATCTCTCGTGCTAAGGAGAACTCAAGTATATCACCTATTTCTCACTCTTCTTCGTAGGGCTTTTGGCATTCTCCATTTCAGCCCCCTTCTCAGCTTTTTTCTTTTCCATTTCAGCCTGTTTGCAGTTCTCATCATGGGCTTTCAGAAATAATCTCACAAAGTTCAATAATGTCACTGTAACTGCAGCCCAGTTGGTGTAGAATCAGCCATGTAAAAATAAGCAACATCATCAATACTTCAACCATGTAATATAATGCTCGTACATTCAAACAGTTTAGGTTGAGAGCAAGGACATAGTAAAGTCATTATCACAAATTTGAAACTTCATCGCTTCTTTCAACTATGTTCTTTTTTATATTTTACATTGGCTATTTTCACAAAAAAGGTGCAGTAACTATAGCACAAAGAAAAACATGAAATTTAAATTACAGAGGTTAAATATCATCCTGAAGACCTCTCCATCCTATTATTTATCTCGCATTCGAAACCCCAAAAAATAGCACAAATCCCTAGAAAATTAATTTTTATGTAGGTTGTCAACGTGGCATGGACACGTTACCTCTTAGTTTCCCCAGACTTTCTAGACCGCTATACCAATTCAAAGATAGTTTTCTTCCAACCATATACATGAAAACGAGATACAAACTGAATGGGAAAAACTAAAAAAACCATTTCATAACAAAACAAAGTACAGTTGTGATAATTATTTCCTAGCCTAAGAGTCTAAAACACAAAGTGATCCACTCTCTGAAAAGAGAGAAAAAAAAATTGACTATTCATCAAGCACGGATGATAGTATTTGTTGAATTATGTAATCATCAATCAACCTAAAAGCTTAAACCGATAGGTTTGAGTAAATTTAATTATATCAAGTGGGGTATTAGTAATGAGTAAACAAAAGAATGGAAGAACTGAGGCATAACTAGATTCCAAGGTATAAAACATATAAACATGTAGTAAGAAGATAATAGTGCAATCATAAGGAACATAGCATACCCTGCTCAAATGGACAACGGGCCGGGTCCTCACCAAAATATTGCGCAAGTGCATCTGCATTTCTACCCTGTCCGCCAAAGGGCAGAAAGAAAAATAAGATAAGATCGCTTATTTTTTTTCTGACTTCATTTAATAATACTCAAAATAGTCGTTCTATCTAGAAAATTACCACAACAGAGTAGAGATTTGTCACTGTTGCCACCTCTGTCTCAGCCATATCAATGAATTCTTTCAGCGTCTAGTTTTAGAACGATAAAGTACAGAAAAATGGTTGTCAGGGTACCATAATTCAAAATAAAGAAACTATTGTTTTTGTTTTGACCATGGTGACAAGTTCAAAAATGAAGCAAGAAAATGCATGAAATTGATAACATAACAAGATTTTTATTGGTTAAGATATCAAGTTCTAGCATGACATTGATTTTTCTTATTTAAGATATCACGTCAGAGATTGCTAAATTATTATCAGGATCTGCATCAAAAACTTGTTTGAGGAGTTTTTTGAACTAAAGGTCAGTGGGTAAAAAGTAAGATGTTGATCAGTTGAGTGAATTCAATTCTCTTTTCTGACAAACTTCAAATTCTGTGGAGATTGCAAATAAATGGGTATTTTTTCCTGCTTATTTCAAAATTTCATAACATGTACAAATAACTAGAAAGTTTGAAAACGTGATTGCCAAGTTCAATTACTCAATCTGAAGTGTGATTAAACAAATCACTAAGCAGAAGGTTATATGTAATTATGTATGATTAATTCTTTTAGGTAGCAAATGAGAACTGATTTCACTCGAATTATCTGGAACGCTCCTAATTACTCATATATGTTCTAGAAGGAAAAATAGGTATTTAGGAGGAGACAAGTGGTTAGTGAGCGGGGGAGGTGGTGATTCTTGTACAAGAAGTAAGAGTGAATGGATTTACATAAGAGAAGAGAGGAATGAGAGAGGTATGTGTGTTTTTTAGAAAGATTGTAAAACCTAGAGAGGAGAGGTGACCGACACTCTCGAATGCTTCAGGTAATTTCATTGTCTATTCAATTTTATTATTACTGTTATTTCTTGTTTTTATCAATATAGCATAATTGTACATCGAAGAACTATTGATATCAGTGTTATTATCCATGCTATTTGTGTTTTGGTAATTTCTGCATCTGACGGGTTTTGTTAGAATCAATATCCTAACATTATCCTTTCAAAGTAAATCATTGGACAAAATGCATGTGACAGAAACTATTCCAGAGGCAATTGATATGACTATCATTCCAAACAATCGAATCAACTTAGAAAAACTACGGAAGAATAAAAGTACATAAAAGTTCTTGGGATGAACATACGAAAGGGCAGATGTACCTTGCGAAAAATTTCAGAGACAGGGCCATCACTTTCAGAAGCAACAAGCTCCAACCTGACCTTTTCTAACCCCTTAATTATAGCTTGCATTTCTTCTGCTAAAGACTTCAATTGTATCTTCACAGAGAAAATATGGTGTTAACAAAATTCAAGATCAACGGTCTATTGTTACAATTTAAACATTCTTTCGATGGAAGGTAAAAGAAAATTCTTTAGGAACAACAAGAAGAATATTCTTCAGGAACAAAGAAAAAGAAAAGTTATTCACAAACAAAGAAACTACGAGGAAGATTGGGAGGCCATTTACTTGCAATGTTTGTTTGTGGAATATCTCTAAATGGAATGCTTTTTGAAAATTTCTTGGAATGTTTTGTATAGTTTACTATTCTTGATGAAATTTTCTATTTCTAATAAATATATACGTAGATATATCAAAAACAAAAACCAACTAAGAAGTATTGGAAAAAATGAAGATCTGTACCTTGGTTGCTGCCTCTAGGCTACCCAGGTCCAAATGAAAATCAAGAAGAGCCGGTGTCTTTGAAGCAAGAACCTAACAAAATTGAGATTGCAAACCAACCTTTAGCTGAAATATAGACGTGTTAATCTACTTCCAGAGATGGAAACTGATAAAAGATCCATGGCAAACCATGAAATCTGATCTCATTCATCTCTTAACATCAAAACAGCATGCATGACCAGAAACCCACTAATGCAATGAGTAAAAATATGATTGAGAGGAATAGTTTCTCTTCTATTATTTGAATGAGAAAGAGCGTTTCTTAAATAGAAGAAACCTCCGTATACAAATAAGGAATATATTACAATATGGAATAAATCCTCTACAAAATAAATATAATAATTACAAGATATCAAACTGGGCAAAAATGGAAACATTGAATAAGACAAATATGGAAATAATTAACACGATATACTGACTTCTTCAGGAATTCTGATAACTTCTTGCTTTTAGGTATCACTTTCTTTTAACGCATTGTGTTGCATCAAAGAAGTCTATCTATTTCCTTCACCCATCACGTGTTAATGCTTTTGGTTTATTGAATACATCTATGCTCTAATATGTAAAATAAATGCTGTTCATATGAAAATTTTCATCTTATATGAGTCATATTAAAATTCGAAAAAATCTCTTTGAAGATTTTTTTTATGTATGGATCACTTGTCCCTTAGCCCACATCTTCTACAAGTGTTTGGACAGTTCAAACTTTTTTGTGGTTCTTCATCTCCACTTCTGATGCAAATTCATACTTATCTTCCTATTAATCAAAGTGTCGTGGAAAAAGTATAGCTTGTTAATTTTTACCGGCTTCAGTGCTTATACAGATATTTCTCCGACAAACAGAGAACAGGCTAGATATGCATCATTAGTTTATCTATCTACATATTATGTGATAAGTAAAATGCACGTAATTCCTCTAATCGACCATGAAGAAAACAAACATAAATACCCCGCTAGAAAACAACTTTAAGCAAAAGTATAATAGAAGAAAACCTTGCAAAGATAGTGCATGAGCGTCATTTTATTATTAGAAGCACGTGTATCAGCAAGCTTTAAAAGACTGTCCAACTTGAAGCCAACTGCAGAACCTGTAAGTTCATATTTTATACGACTTTTTATTAAATAAAACAAGAAAATGAATAGACAAATACAAGACATTCGATATATAAAACCCTTCATAATTTCCAAGAAATTTCAGCCATTCAAGTCAAATACAAGGATCATCCAAGCATTCAACCATACAAGGATGAGCTACTGAGCTTTAATAGCCACTCAAGTCACGAGTTTAATTTAAAAGTTATAATTAAGAAAAAGAAAAGAGAAAAATAAGAAGTAAATTTGCATAAGCCATAGAGCAGCATCAAGATTTAAAATATTGTTTCTTTTTCTATACTTCAATGTTTTATGTTCCTTATAGATAAAGATGAGTCATTCTTATTCTATGGATGAGCAAATAGATCATCCACAGCAAACAAACACACAAATTATAACATGACACACCATTTAGTAATTATAAGTGATATATTACCTTAGCACATTTTAGTCACTGTCCCACCAGACCGAAAACTAGTTTCCTAAACAAATTATAATTTCACACAACAGAAAGAACTTCTCAAACAATATTTGTTCTTATATGTAAGTTAGCCCATATTTATATTTCCTTTTTATTAAGGATGAATTTTCATATACAAACAGCACATTCCGATTCCCCCAAGTTGTTAAGACCTTACCCCTGGCAGTTCCTTGATTCAGTGTATTCCCCAGATACAGAATTTTCTTCATAATCTCCTTCAGTTTGGCAGAATTCCTAACCTAAAAAAGCAGTAATAGTTAATTTTAGAAAGGTGGAAACAAAAAAGGTTAAAGTGACAAACAATGAAACAATAACTAATGCAAGATTCTATTCACAGCAGTAACTACCCCATCACATGCCGAGAAGACAGTATTTAAACTCCTCTTAAATTCTGATATCTGTAGAATGAAACCGAGATGCCGGGTAAAAGATATAATTCAATAATCTAGAAAAATTAAATAAAACAACAAAATTGGTTTAAATTGAGATACCACCAAACCTGAGAGCCAAACTGAATCTTAAAAGAAAACACTCTCATCTTTGACTCTACTCGAGGCACTTTCATCAGCTCCAAAAAATACTGGAACACAAGATTAGATAAAATAAATAAATGAATTTCAACCATTATAATCAGTCAAAGCAATAAGTTAAACCTTAAGAAAATAAATAAATGGGTTCTAACCATTTGGAATAAGACAAAGCAATATATATATATATATATATATATTTTTTTTTTTTTTTTTTTTTTTTTTTCCATTTGGAATAAGAAACAATTTTATTAATGAGCGAAACATTGGAGAAAACTGATTCGTGATTACAAGAAATTTCAGAATATGATTTCTTACCAACACTGAATGACAAAAAGTGTCATTTGATTTATGAGATTGAATAAAAAACAAAGGAGAACAGTGTAAGGCGGCAATTGTGAGCTATTCAAGTCAATCCAAGAAACTTTTACAAATAGTCTTAAAACATAATATAAAGTGATTTCCCTTTTGTAACTTTTTCATACATAAATGAAAGGTTATTGTTTCCTATAAAAATAATAAGCTTTAAACAGAAGTCAATAACTAAAATTTAAAACTTGACCAAACTTACAAAAAATTTAAAATGGAGAAGAGGAGAGAAAGAGAGCAACATATACCCCATATAGAGGGGTTAATTTTACTCTCAGGAAGAGGCCCCTTGGGAATGAGTGGAAGAAAAATATCCCCATAAGATAAAAGGGGATGAGAAAGGGTTTCCCATTTGCCTCGACTTATTGTTTAATGAATTAGTTAATTTGATGGATTTGAACAATGCAAGTAAAATTTGAGCTACACTTATGGACAATTTACAAATTTATATGAAATTATTAGATAGTGTGGGAGTAGTCCATCATATCTTCTAAATGTGTAGAAGAATTTTCACCTTTCCAATGTGGAAAAAATGACCACAAGGTGAGTATCTCTGTCATTTTGGAAAAGTTATCTTGGATTAGATCCAAATTTGTGGCCCAAAATAGACCTTTTTGGCTCACTCTCTTGGGTCGAATCCGAATTTTTGGGATCATTAAAATCCCGCTCAATTTTTTACCCGCTTGGGTGCGGTCCTTGGAATTTTGGACCCTACAAATTCCACATTTATCTGTCCCTACCCCCAAAACAGCCCTAAGCCCACATGACATTTTTTTATATTTGTTAAACAATGAGGTCAAATTATTATGTGAACTAAATGGCTCCCAGTGGAAAAGGTCTTGAACTACAAAGGATGCTTTTGCATGTCTTACCTTGCTAAATGACAAACTATTTGACAAGCAGTGCTAATCATAATGGACACTTTAAGAAATCACTCTAAGTAATCAATATCAGGATAATGCAACAGCAAGTTTATTTTCAAAAGGCATAACCATTACATGGGAAGCCTTAGTCCAACAGCTTTAACGGCTGTATGCCTGTATCGAGTAATTTATCACGTTCCACAAAGCAAATAGAATACCTGTTCACACTTTCCAAGGCTATCCTTATCACCAGTGAATCCCTAGATAATAATCAATAAATATGTCAAAAAAACAATAACAAGACGAAGGAAAATTAAAAATACCGAATGTCACTAAAGAATAATTACTACTCTGAGAAACTACGAAAAAGTGCTCATATTCATGTTTATTTCTTCCATCAGACTTTAATTACAAATATTAAGATCACCTTAAGAAGTTCCATCTCCTCCTTCGTAGGACAAAACTTTATAAGATTTTCCACCTGATCAACATCTAATACTGATTCGTCCATAGCTAGCACTGCAGCCTGAAATGTCATACATTAAAAGCTAAGATTTTCATCAATTTCATTCACTATTATCAATAAAATACATGACCCGTGCCAAAAACAAAAAATTGTAAAATGAAAAAAGAAAGTGTATTTATCAACTCGGTATCTCCTATTTATCACTATACTCCTTGAGGGACACCTGTTCACAATGGAAGGATTTTAGCCTATGCATGTGCTCAACCGAGTTCTTAAAGTTTTTTATATTTAAATTAAATTTTTTTTTTTATTTTAAGATTCATACTAGAGCTGTAATGCATTCTCATTGTGATATGGTTCCAGTCTTCATGTAAAGGTGACATGTTGCCTTAAGTAGTCTATTCGGGCTTAATTTAAGAAATGATGTTTGTAATATTTATAATGACGACGGGCTTTTCGAACAAGATAAGGAATAGCAATAGCAATTGTAGAGATAGATTGTGATGGTATGAGATAGGAATAGCAATTGTAGGTCAGTCAATTTTTATCCCTAAAAACTATAATCACTCCAGTCTCCAATTGTTGCAGGGTGCAGATATTTTGGCAATTTCATAAAAGGTGAAAAGCAACTTAAGTCATCGTGATTATAGAACGAATTATGGTATTAAGTATGTACAATCTTCAATGCCTTTGCAGACGGATAGAGTGAAACTTTGTAACAAGTGTAAATGATGGTTCCAGTTGAAGCATAGACGTACTAAAAATAGGTAGTTAGTCCAATCCTCTTACCATCATGTCAGGAAGTGGCATCTTTACTTTGGTGAGCATAATTTCAGTATTGTTAGCTCTCCTGAGGTCAACCTGAAAATGTATAAATTCAAAGTTTGCATTTCAAAAATCTGTACATCATAAAACTTGCACACAAAAATAATGGTTGTCCTTTTCTCATTATACATGCACATCCAAAAGAACAGGTGGCCCCTAAAAAGTCTGCTAATAAAAAAAGCCTCTATCCCAAACCTAAATTACAATTTTTATTATCATTTAGAGCAATTATTAAAAGATAATAAAACACATTTTGTTAAGGAATGCAGAATCTCAAAAGGCACCTTTAAAAAGTTGATGTTACAATTGCTTAAACCTTGGAAATAGAATAGTAAAATTTCACGCCATTTTATTATTTAAGGTCATTAGAGTTCGGTGATTCCCATGTACTATGTAATTAGCAAATATCACATTGTTCTCCAAAGATGAGATTAATAATTCATGATATCTGCCAATAATTGGAGTTGTAAATCAATCTATGTGACTTATAAAGTACTTAAGAAGACACTTAGTGGTTCTGCTCAGCACTCCAAAAAGAGTTGATTTTCTAAACTCGGTGAATTTTTTGATATGTTAGAAGCGAAGGAGATATAGAAACTGAACTTTGTCATATAATTTTTGAACTATTTCAAATTGGTTTGAACTAATGTCTCCATTGTGTTACATGGTACAGTCTCTTTAAGCCGTTCCAAATGGTAATTGCATCAGGTTTTCAACTGATTCATAATCCATAATAACTGACGAAAGAGATTAGATACATGTAAATCCGTAAAGTACTTTCCATTATAAAAATGTCAGTTCCAACAATAGACTATAAAATTACCAATTGAACTTTGTCAGTTTTGGATCCAGCAGACTTCCTACGTGATTTACTTCCATCAGCAGATTTGGGAACAATTGCAGAAAAGAGAGTCTCTATCTCCGAAACATCAAACTCTGATGCACTGAGGGGAAGGAGAAAAAAGAGCACCAATAAGAAAGCAAACACCATAAAAACTATTAAAAAAACCAAGAAATATCTTCTACAAAGAGAGGATAAAATTGAGAATCAAATCAGCAAAGTACTTGAAAAGATAACTCAAAAGTACCTGTGAGGCTCGCCATGTCTCTGGAGTTCTTCCCACAAGCTCCCTTGCAGTGCCCTTGAAACTTTACTCCAATGTAAAGGCTTTAAGGAAGACCTTCGAGGAGCTGTAGCACTTGAGCGTGCTGGCCCACGCCCCCTTCCAGCCGATAAACCTCTTGGGTCAGGAGGTGCAACATTTGCTCCTTTTGCACCTAGTGGTGGAGGTGGAGGAGGTCCACCACCTCCCGGAGGAGGAGGGGCTAGAGCACTACCTCCCGGAGGAGGAGGGGGTGCTGGAGCTCCACTACCACCACCGGGTGGGGGAGGTGGTGGAGGGGCTCCACCACCACCACCGGGCAGGGGAGGTGGTGGAGG
The DNA here is from genome assembly GCA_037832605.1 of Cyclanthera cordifolia. Lineage (NCBI taxonomy): Eukaryota > Viridiplantae > Streptophyta > Magnoliopsida > Cucurbitales > Cucurbitaceae > Cyclanthera > Cyclanthera cordifolia. Next base: position 12,323,296 of record JBBMEG010000009.1, on the reverse strand, counting down.
GGCTCTACCACCACCATTGAGCGGGGGAGGTGGTGGAGGGGCTCTACCACCATCGGGCAGGGGAGGTGGTGGAGGGGCTCTACCACCACACGGTAGAGGAGGTGGGGCTCCATGAAATAGGGGTGATGGTGGGGGAGAAATGCCATGCATAGGAGGTGGTGGTGGGGGAGAAATGCCATGCATGGGAGGTGGCGGTGGGAAAGGAACCCCATGCATTGAAAGAGCTGGTTGTGGGAGAGGAGAACCATGCATTGGAGAAGGAGGCGATAGAGCCCCATGCATGGGAAGAGGCGGTAGTGAGGAAGGAGCCCCATAGATTGGAGGTGGTGGTGATGGGGGAGGAGCCCCACATGTTGGAAAAGGTGGAGGCGGTGGTGGTGGTGGAGGATTCCCAAGCATAGGTGGAAGTGGTGGTGACAGTGGAGGATTCACATGCATAGGTGGAGGCGGTGGTGGTGGTGGTGGTGGCGATGGCGAAGCAACACATAATGGAGGTGGTAGTGAAGAAGCAACCCCATGCATAGGTGGAGGTGGTAGTGTCGGCGGTGGAGGAGCCACATGCATCGATGGAGGTGGGTCTGGTGAAGAGGCCTTATGCATTGGAATGGGTGGAGAAGGTGGGTGCAGTGAAGAAGCCTCGTGCATTGGAATGGATGGAGAAGGTGGTGGCCCCTCATGTATCAAAATGGAGAGTGCACTAGGTAGCTGAATGGATGAAGAAGGTGGGCAGGATACATTCAGCGAGGGAAGGATCAAAGGAGAAGGTGCTCCATACATGGGAGGTGGTGGTGGAGGTGGTGCTCCATACTTTGAAGGTGGTCGAGGTGGTGCTCCATGTAATAAAGATAGTGTTGAAGATACACGATGCATGGATGGGGGTGAAGGTGGTGGGGGTGGTGTTCCTTCCACTAGAGACTGTGAAGAAAATGTTTTATGCATTAATGGGTCAGAGGGCGGGAAAGCACTATGAGTTGAAGTAACTAATGTAAAAGGTAAGGGTGGTGGAGGTGGAGGTGGAGGTGGTAATGCTTTGTTACTGTATCTTGAAGCAGGCGGGTGTGAGGAAGACGGATGAACAATTGCTTCACACATCATAGTAGGGGGGCAAGGAGGTAGGGATGGTGAGAGTGATCTACTTGTATCTTCATGTGACGAGGAAAGAAGGGCTAGAGGAAGAGATAAAATCGGTTCAGGTTGAGTACTTACAATATGCTTTAATGTAGATGGCATGGACATAGAGGGAGGTGGAGGTATAGAATTAGCCACCATTATAGTAGAAATCGGAGAATATATTTTCTCCCATGATTGTTGTGCAGAGGAATGAGGCAAAAGCATCTCACTCTTCTGCCTACTGAATGGAAGGGGAGGTGAAGTCACTGCCTTTGATGAGTTTACTATCGGTGGTGGTGATAAAAACACAGAAAGTGGTGGAGCAGAGTATGTTGACTCCATGTGATGCAATGAATAGGGTGGTGGAGGAGGTGGAGGAGGTTTTTCATTTTTCCTGACCAATGATGATAGATGTGGAAATGGAGGCTTTGTTGGCAGGGGGGTTGGGGGTACTTCAAGTTGTGGATTACTATGTGATGGTTCTAAAGTTTTAGCGGAAGAATATGTTTCCTCAATTGACGTAACTAAAGATGGAGAAGCAATGATAAGTTCCCCAGGTGCAGAGTATGAAAACCTTGCAGTATCCACTTCATAATTTTTTCGTTCAATCAATACATCTGTAGCAACCAGGGAATCAGGGGTGGCAGAAGTCTTTGTTTTGAAATTTGCATTTATATCCTTTGATGGTGCAACACTTGCCAAAGCAGCTGGGGCACTATTATATCTTGAAGGTGGATAGAAAACGTGCATAGAACTTGTATATGAGCCTTTGTTAGGAGGGATCCACCGAGAAACTGCATTCGGCTTTGCTTGTTTTGCAGAAAAACCTTGAGTCTCTTGTTGTTTGACTTTCTGTTTGGCTAAACCTGTATCAGTGGCCGGTTTTCCACTTGAAATGTGTTGTTTCTTGGGTATTGGTTTATGCAATCTTTCAGATTTTTGTCTAGAACCATCAACACTCGACTTTTTCTGCGGAATCTTGTTTTCCAATTTCTCAAGTGCAGTATCTCTTCGATCATCCTTTTCTTCTATATCTTCAAATTTCTCGTATGCATCATCTACCAACCCATGTGCTTTCACATGAGTCAGGACATTAGCAGCAACCAAGAAGGAATTTGAGTTCATATCCCCATCGTCCACAGCAATGTCCTTAACTACATTAAGTTCAGAATATATATTTTCGTCCAGCTTGTACTTCACATCATCCACAGTAATGTCCTTCACTGCATCAAAATCTAATTTCTTATCATGCTTAGGATTTCCATCATCAGATGCACAATCTTGGAATGCAGGAGGATCAAAATCTTCCTTCCAATCTTCTTTATGATCTACACGATTGACCACTTGAGGACAACTGGACCCCTTCGCTTCCTGCCCATCCATTACATTACTGAAGATCTCTTCAACCTCAAAAAATTCTTCAGGAGAAGCAGCTCCAGTTTCATTTCCATCTTCATCATTGAAGGCCGGGGTGTGATTGGGGACAACCGCATCAGCATCCAAAAAAAGTGCCTGACATAAATTCGATCTTGTGTTAACTCCTATAAGTTATAACTTCACAAAAGCACATTCACAAAAAAAAAAAGAAACCAATAACTTACCTCAACTCTGAAATCCTTAGGAAACTGGTCCCTCGCATCCCATAAAACATCAACTTCATCACGGTCCAGCATCATAATGTTTGATGTAACAAATGTTGTGTGAAACATGACTCTAAACATGACCACCTCATTTACCAGATCTTCATCTAAATGGATGCATTCAAGAATTACATCCCCTTGAACATGGCAATGAATATCAATTTTCACCAGCATACACTCTGCCTGTGGTAATAATGAATAAAAAAACTTAAATGTTGGTTTATTTAAGCTTTCAGATTTTGTGTCATTGAGTCATTACCTGGAGGTAGTTGCGGATATGTTTTCTCTTGATTGATGTTGAAAATAAAAGCTTTGAAGTTCTATTGGCCGGTGTTGAGGGGTCTTGACCATAGACGCGCACAACAGGCCTACATCCTTTTCCCCCATCAAAAAGAGGTAGAACTCTAAGTATTAAACAATCCAAAACTAGAGGAGTATCTGATGGAGGCCAATCAGAACCTACATTTCTCCTGGAAATGTACTGAAGATATCTCAGCTGGGAAGGCTGAGGGTTTAAAGAAGATATGATATGAAGAAGTTCCTTAGGAGCTTGCTTGTAGACCATTTCAAGAGTCTTCTGCTCCCCACTGTATTGTTTCCTGTACAGCAGAAGACCAGCTAGCATGAAAGCAAGAACAGGCCATCCTCCTCTCTCACAGTGCATCAATAGAACATTCTGTTGGCCCTCCAGCGACAACCAGCTTTCACTTGATCGAAGGAAGTGGCGAATCATCTCCAATGGCAATAAAGGACATCCCTCGTATTGTCGAGGATAGTCCATAACCGTCATGTCATACCGAGTCAGTACATCTGAAATTTGACTCCGCCTACCACCTTCTTTGAAGTTGAAAACCATGAAAGAAGAATCAGGAAAGTAACTCTGTAACTGTGCTACAATGCCATCCAAGTAGACTTTATAGTCTTCTTCTTCCAACACTTCCGTGGAGAAGCAACAATCAAACACTGAAAACAATTATAACGCATAATAAGTTACAACATGCCACCACTAAAAACCATCTCACAAGTAGCTATCAAAATATCTAAGGTCACATTTGATAATCAGTTCGTTTTTTGTTTTTGGTTTTTGAAATTTAAGCCTATAATTACTACTTTAACACATAATTTTATGACTTCGTTGTCTACATCTTACTTGTGTTTTAAAAACAAAACCAATATTTGAAAGCTAAAAAAAATAGCTTTCAAATACTTGTTTTGGTTAATGAAATTTAGTAAGGATTCATTTACTTACTTAAGAGAAGATGAAACATAGGTAGAGAATTTAGGTAAATATAAGCTTAAATTTCAAAAACCAAAAACGAAATCAAACGGGGCCTAAATTGTGTTAGATATATGTGTATAAATGTATTTTATGTAATTTATTGTATTTCTAGGGTTAGGCCCATTTAGTAGCTAGGTTTACGTGTATATTTCCTATATAAAGGCATTGCCTTTATGAATAAAATTACGACGACTCTTGTGTTTCAATATTGTTTTCATATTGATAGGTAGCTAAAAGAGAATATATGATCGCAACCCAGGCCATCTCAAATTCTCAATTACAAAGTAAACTGGTGCTAAGAGGCATGCCAATTTCCATACAAAAGCTTCTATTTAAGTAGGTCCTCGTCCTCCTAGACATGGATTTGATGGACAGGCAACAGCAAACTGAGCGATAGGATAAATAAAACAGTAAGGAGCTCTCTTCGAAAGAAAACAAGTGAATTCAAAAAACAGCAAAGCTAGCATCTTCTTCCTATCAAAGTCATTCCTAAACTAATGGAGCAAACAATAATTTGATACAGATAAAAACTCATAAACAGATTGAACCTTGAGCCATCTCAAACACGTACAAAGCCTCTTACATTAAACAAAACTATAAATATAGGAACAACATAATATATCCAGCTGTCATCATTTGGATCTGTAAAAGCAAAATGCCGATCACCTCCAGAGGTGGGCTTCTCCTTCGTTTGTTAATCTTTGTGCTTGCCATTCGTTCAGCTCCTCTAGGTGATTGTCAATTTTTCACTTATTTAGATCTTACAATTAGTTTCTCTTTGAGCTCATATCCCAAAAATATTATTATTAATGCACATTTGTCTAGCACCATGCATCATTTAGTTGAAGCCTAGAATCTTCTCTTTTTAAGTATAAATTATTGTAGATTCTTACTCTAATCAAGTATTTGATATGGTCAGCTGGTCCTGCAGCAACCAAACTCATATTCCATAAGAATCACAGGCAACTCATTAAGGGTGATGAATTGTAGCAAAAGAGAAAGCATGTAAACGGGGATTGGAGGCTATTTCCATTACATTTAAAATCCAGAAGAAATTAAGTACACGAGACAGTCAATATCAGGACTATTGCATTACAAAGCAGCTAAACCTAAACCTCAATCCTTGATTACGGCATTGTCCCAATAGGCATTCAACGACGACAATTGAGCTAGAATAAAGCTAGAAAATAGAATCAATCACCTAACTACGCACATAAACAAATGACGCCATGAGTTTAACGTTCTGCAATAGCTTAGCATTACGAAAAACTGCATAAAACGGAGAAAAAAAAAAAAAAACAACGCGGAATTTCGAACGGGGGGAAATTGTAAGGAAGCGTACCATAGACTCGCTCGGAGATCTCAAGAAGCCGATCCGGCGGCTTTCTATAAAATAACCGTCTGAACAGCGCCATCGGATGGCGCTGTTTCTTCCTCGATCGGATCCAAAACCGTTGTTGAATAAAACACTAACCAGATCGAAATTGACGAGCGTAGGAAAGAAGATCTTCGAATTAAACGGCCCGATCACAGGCAAAACCTCCGGAATTGAGCCATAAATCCACAAATTGAAAGCGGAGCGAGATTTAGACAGCAGAGAACAACAAAATCCCCTAGTATCCGGCAATTAAACCCTGGACAATGGGGAAAATGTCCAAATATACGAAAACAATCAAAATATAGTGTACGTAAAAACGAAAAGAAATCAAAAAAAGAAAATGGAAGAAGATAAGTTGAAGAATTAGAAATGAGGATTGAAAGAGTAGAGAAGTGACAGTGGGGCAGAGAAATTTAAGGGAGGAAGAAAGGAAAAATGGGTAAAAATGGCGAAATAGAGAGAGAGAATGAGAATGGAAAGAACATAGAATTATGAATTTGTGACATTGAGAGGGAACAAAAATAACAGAGAGAAAGAGAGAGGCGTAGTAGAGTGAATAAAAGACGACCATATTTCTCTCTCTCTTTTTCTTACACAATAAAACCCGCCAACGTCTCCCTACGAACAAATTTTGCTTTTGGCGCTGGCATTCCTCCTCTCTCTCTCTCTCTCTCCGGCCTACGTGGCCACCACGTGGCTCTTTAATATCACTTACAGCCAGCCAGCTTTTTTTTTTTTTTTTTTTTTTTTTAATTCATCCAGCTCCCTCTCTCTATATATATATATTTCTTTATTGTTGAAATTAAGTCTTCATTAACTATTTTATTCATGATTCAAAAAAAAAAAACTGTTTTATTTATTTATTTTTCTTATATTGCTATATACATCTAATTTTTGTTTTAAAAATCAAACCAAAATTTAGAAATAAAAAAATAGTTTCGAAAAACTTGCATTAATCTTTAAATTTGGTTATGATCACCTATTTTATCAATGAAATGTCAAACTTTTTGTAAAGAATTGAAGTCGTCTTAAGATTAAATTTCAAATACAAAAGAAATAAATAGTTATAAAATGAGGTTTTTATTATTTTGAAAAAAAATTAGGCAAATTCTAAAATCTAAAAACGTCCTCATTTTATATGCATGACGTAAATTATTAAAAAAAAATATGTTGAAATATATCTATAAATCAAGTATTTGAATATTAGTAAATATTATCTACAAAAAAGACGATCAATTTCACAATATTTAACTTATTCAATTAATTTATCTGCCTCAACGAGAAAAAAAAAATACAAATACATAAATAAAATGTCACGTAAATGGTAGCAATAAATCTTCATAAATTTTTTTTAGGGTTCTTTATATCCATAGCCATATGGAGAAACTCATTTACATTCCTGCCAAAAAAGTAATTTAATTGCAACCATA
>JBBMEG010000009.1:12305550-12316359 GCA_037832605.1 Cyclanthera cordifolia | reverse complement strand
TCTCTCTTTCGAAAACCTTTCTCGAAGCTTGTGGGGGAGGTTGGCCCTGTCGTGCCACCCGCTCTGCGATTTTCGTTGGCTGACTTGCTCGTCGGGTTAGAGCAAGTGCCTCACGGTCGCTTTGCAACGACAACGAAGTTGGATCGTGACACTTGGTTCGTGTCAACACAAACTAGGAGGGTTCTATCTGGCTGAAAAGGCTTCACCAAAAAAGATGATGAATAGTCACACCTTAAAGCAGGTTCTATCTCAATCTAAGAATCATGAAAAATATCTTCTATGGACAATGACAAATGATGAGACTGAGAGAATGGAGGAGAGAGATAGGTAATGTCAGAGCTTACATGTTGGTTCTTTTTAAAGTCCTTAATCAAAGCATCTTTATAGGATGATGAACCATCTCCGTGATATGCAGTGAAAGGAGCTGGTTCCAATGTTCAATGTTGTTAATAGTGCTTGGGAATGCTTTCTTGAATGCATTAATGGAGAGGACACCCTTTTTTATCCACCAATTGGGTAGAATGATCTTGTTAAGACCTTCATTACTTCCCAATATTGCAATTTCAGCACTATATTCTTTCTTTGTAGTCTACTCTACTGAAACAACAGTGTCCTCAAGTTTAGTTTCAAGAAAGAACTTTTGGTGTTTAAAGTAAGATCACATCGTGGGAAAAAACCAAGTGGATCCAATTCAAAAGTTTCTTATCTAAGACAAAGGTGAAGCTTTTCTCATTTGCAGCTTTAGAGAATCTGAAATAGCTTGATATTCTATGATCTTTTCGTAGAGAGAAAAATTTCCTATCTACCTTGAAGGTTATAGGAGAGGGAGCCATGGAGAAGAGAATGAAGGAGGACTTCCTTTTATGGAGAAGAGAAAGATTTCCTTTCTATCTTTTTTCAATGCTCTCTTCTTCTACTCCACCACCGATCATTAACATATACTCATTGAGTGGTGTTTTGTTCTCTGTTTAATGAATATCTCTATTGGATTGTTGGTTCTATCATGGGACTTTTATTCGGTGGTATACAATTTTTTTTGTTGACTTGGGAACATGGATCTTTGCTCTTCTAAACCTGGGGGCAACCATGACTGTCCCTGGGCTAGGCACTAAGAGACAACGTAGGGAATAAAGGCAAAATTTAGAGTCATCGTGGAAATTAATCCCCATAATAACCTCGAACTTAGGACCTGAAGAAGAGCATACCCTTAAGGCCTATGCGCTTAACCATTACTCCACTCCAAGGGGGGAAGGACCACACAACATTAAAGACAACTTTTTTCTCACTGGTCCTCTTTTATGTTGCGACTATAGACTATTGAGACAAAAATGTGATTCATTGGGTGAACTACACAACATCAATGTCATACATATCTTCACAGGTATAAAATTGGGCACATATATCTATTAGCGTCTATCTATTGGCGAATCTGAGCTCAACTTAACATGCTTTGAATATGGAGGTAAACACTCCAAAACTTCCCGTGGGTTTCCTCTTTCCTCCACCCACTCAACTTTTATTTTTTGGTATGATAGCTTGAATTTTCGGACTCATGCTTGAGTTTTTTGCCCCATGTAATTTGTTTGTCAGTAGTTTTCTCCATCTTTCCTTTTTTTTTCTTTATCTATCTTCTTGTTAAATTTTTCATACATCAATGAAATGGTTTGTTTCACGTAAATAAAGAATCAAAGGACTAGGGAGGGGAAAAAGCTTAAGCGGAAGCAATCAAAGTGGAAAGAAAGGTTTGCATGAGGGGTGAATTGAGAGGATAGGGTGTTGTAGAGATTAGTTACTAAATAATTCAGTCTATAGTATTTAATTCTACGTCCTTTATTTAATTGACATAATAACATAGTAATTATAAGTCTCCTTGGTTCAAATCACATTGACCACACCTATCCAGTTCTTTGATTCCCAATGTTGTAGGGTCCTCTCTTTACAAGTCTATAGTATTTAATTCTACGTCCTTTATTTAATTGAACATATGTTGTTAAATGTTAGTGATTTAGGAAAAAAAATTGAATACACTAAAAATGACCTCTTCCAGACGCTCCTCTTCCACTCATCTCCCTTTTTTCGACCATTGTCCCCCTCTATGACCTCCTTCCCCAACTATGGGAAACGCTAGGTTCTCGAGAAGAGCCACCATCAACAGGAAAGACTACGTCATAGATATCAACTTTCTATACAAAGGAAGTCAAGTCATGATTGACAAAATCAGTGTTTTAGAAGGCGCTAAAGGCAAAAAGGCGCAATGGCTCGCGAGGAGTAAAAAAAGTGTTGACACACCCGCACCCACCCTCGCCCATGCACGCGTGCGCACTTAGCACACGAAATAGACGTGATGAGTGAGTGATCGGAGAAGAAGACTGACCAGGCACTGCCGGTGAGTCTTCAACAATAACGCTGCGAGGATGTGTCCAGATTTGTCTAAGCAACATCAACAATTTCATCTGAGATGGAGAAACAAACTATGAGGGGTTAATTATGGGTTTCAAAGCTTTTATGATAAGAAGCTTGCGTGTGAAGTTTCTAGTTTTTCTTGAAAAAAAATCAAAACGAAGTCGTTTTGATTATGATTGTAAAAAAATTAAAAAATTAAAGCGCATTATGCACACATTTTTTGTGTTCAAGTGCCTTGCAAAAAGGCGTTTGAGGTGCGCGCTGTTCCTGACAGTAGCAAAGCTCGCACCTTGTGTCTTGAGCTTTTTTGCTCTATTTTGGGGCTTTATTGGGCTTTTTAAAAAATTGGTCGAAACATCACGAGATAGATCCTTCACCATCTCAATACGGTGGTCATCGATGAACCATAAATTCTTTGTGGATTCTCAAGAGCTTGTACACTCTGCTATCTACACCTTTGAACCAAAAATTCTTTGTGGAATCGAGATTCAAGGTGCCATGGAAATCTATTTTTCCTCTGATTTATGATTGAACAGCCTTTAGAGTCAGCGATGGGGGCGGACGCCCTTTTTTGGAAGGACAAATGGCTTTTCATGGAAATCTATTCTTCTTACCTCTCTGCCTTTCCTTTCCTCACCTGCACTACCTCATCACTTTTGTATTTAACGATAGCAAGGATTGAATGTTGTTGGTATCTTGGCCCATCTGGAATCTTCACAGTCTACTGTGTTGAATGGTCTAAATGCTCCAACTAATCCTATATACAGCAACTTGTATAATACAATATGGAAAGGAAAATGCCCAATGAAGATCAAGTTCTTTCAAGTTCTTTTATGGGAGATGAGTCACGGATCTATAAGCACAAACGACCTTCTTCAAAGAAGGCTGCTGCACATGGCTCTCTCCCCCCAATTGTGTGCTACATGTTGTAACTCTCTGGATTCACAATCCTACTTGCTGATCACTTGTCGATTTGGAAGTACTGTTGTGGGGCTTTCTCCTGGAGTTTGGTTCTACCAAGGGATTCCCAGTTTTTGCAATTGTTGACTATCAGACCACCCTTTCAAAGAGAAAAAGAAATTTCTATGGGAGAATTTCATCAAGGCATTCTGTTGGAGCATGTGGCGGGAAAGAAACAGTAGGTTCTTCCAAGACAAATTATCATCTCTCAGCCGTATCCTTGACAATATTACTTATTTGGTGGTGTCTTGGCGTAAATTTTCTTATAGTTGTGATTCTCTACTAAATAGTTGGAACTCTCTTTTGTAAATTCTCTTTTTTAACTGGAATCTTTTTCCAGCATCTCTTGTAATTTCACTTCATTAATGAATTGTTTCTTATCCAAAAAATAGTGATTTAGAATCTTTCGATCTCTTAAATACAATTTTTTTTTTAATTTTCCACGTAAAAGCAAGTTTTTTGAGGAATTGGTAAAAAAACGCACTAATTGTCATAGAGGTACTATTTTAGTTCATTATTATTGCTTGGGGATATTTAGGACCTGGAATGCTCTTTTCTTTCTGCCATTGTCCATGAATTCCCTACCTGTGATGGTTTGATTTCATTTAAATATTTGGCTGGATTTCTTTCTAGAAATTCAAGATTTATTTTTATTCTTTATTAAATTTCAAACATCACCTGGATATCTTGAATCACTCTTCTTTTTACTATAGTATATGATAAGTTTCTTTTTCTCACTTTTTGTCCAGGCGCCGTGACCGATACTAAACATTTCTTTCGGTGGATCCAATGGTAGTGACGACAGTACAGTTTCATGTCCTGTGTTTCTTACTCTACTTTGAGTGCAGTTGGCTGTATCTTCTCTAATGATTTTATTATGACCGCCACAAGGTTATGTTGACAATACCTTTTGAGAGGTATGGTTGTACTGATTACTTGAATTTATATGTAGCTGTTAGCAGAGTAGTTTCCTTGCAGTCTTCTTTTGACATATAGGCTAAGCTTGTGAGATACATCAATTCTTCATATGATCATTTTGGAGACTTCGTTACAGGATGTAAGAAATTGGTAAGACTTGGCCTATAATTGTTGACCAACCACCGTTTTATGTATTAAGAGCCAACATTTGTAGGCAGGCCTGATGAGCGATCTTCTCGTTTATGTTCTCTGTTTTTCCATTCATGTTTTATCTGCGATTTACATTATTATATTTTTGGGGAGTGGGGATAAATAAACTTGTTTTGAATGTTATTTGACTCACCATTACATATTTTTTGTTTTATTTTTGATATTCGTAAGTGTTGGAGTCAGATTATGTGCACCTCGATTATTCTCATGGGATACTACGTGATCCTAATGTTAAAAAAGTTCATAGAAAATTAATTTTTAGGTAAGGGGTGGCTATTGGCCACCATGGATGAAACGTACAACCTTATTGTCAAGTTTTGGAAAAGTAGTATATGGTAGCTTTGTTTCCTTCCCTTCTACTTGAATTTTTAAAACAAAAGAAAGAAAACATAAGAATTATTATAATAAACATTGGATAGAAAATGGGGAACTAGAAATAAAGAAACAGAACAATTCATTAAACCCTATACCCCATTGTACAATTGTTTGAGTTCTAGTTTTTGAAGTAATGTGCAGTATGCATGGAATTGAGAGGTACAGATTGAGATGCCATGAAAGAAACATACAGGTACTATCAACATTGGTTGCTGGAAAGATTAGTCTCTGTCTTGCTGTAAGTATCCATTTTTAAGTTATAATTTGAGAAAATAGATGATCAAATTTGGGTTGTGCTTCATTTGAATGTTTTCATCATTATGTGTGTTGTGTGAGGAATGAGTTTTTGCTCTTTAGAATAAGTTTTTTGAGTTGACCTCTTAGTCTATGTCTACCTTTTGAAGTTGACTTTTGAGTCAACAAGTGGAACAAAAGGGCCTTTTATGCAATTGTATTTGCATTTGGTTGAGTCAATAATAGAGATGGTCACGGGGACATGAATGGTGATGGCTATACTGTCTCCAACCTCGCTATCCATTTTAATTGACATTTTTGCAAAATTTTTCGTTAAATTTTGCATAGAATGGGGTGGGGGTTCTTGCCAGAAACACACGGTGATTGGATTTCTCAGGTAATTATTTTCCATTTATTTCCTTTTCTAGTTCTCTAAAATTTTCAAACTTTCTTTCTTAATTCAATTTCACTAAATTTTAGATAATTTTTTCATTAGTTAATAAAAATGTTTATTAGTTTCAATTAAATATTTTTAAAATTTTTTATGTATAAATATTTAAATTTAAAAGAAATAATATAATATAATACATTAATGAGTGGGGAATTGCCATGAGGAATACATTCCATTCCCACTCTCTAACTAATCGGAGATTTATTCTTCAGTAGGAGTCTCTGTGTGGTCTCGGTCCATTGAAAAATAAAATCTCTAGTTACATATGCATGTTTGGAAGTTTTGAAAGTAAACTTTTGAACATTTTAAGGATTAAAATGAAACACGTATGAAAGTTGAGAGACTAAAATGATATTTTTGTCGATATATATATATGTATATATATATAAAGAATAAAATTTAGATGGTTTGGACACCCTTTGATTTCCTTTTAAGTTTTAAGAATCTATTTTGCATTTGGCACTATGTTTCATTTCTTGAATGTTAGTTTGTGACTGTCAGTTCAAATTATATTTTCATTGTTTTAGAATATGAAATTTGGAAAACTAGTAAATATCACACCTTTTGATTGTAAAGGATAAACAAGATTACATTCATGAAATGAAACATACAAAATTACTTTAAATAATATAGAGATTTTCAATTAGAAATTAAAAGAAATCTCCATTTCATGAGAATTAAATGGGGAATGGGTATTTGGTAAATCCATCTCCACTCCAAACATTATTTTTTAATAAAACGATGAAGCAATTAAATATAATTTCCAAACTATCAATTGAACTTTAATGTTGATTAGATCTATTATTATTATTATTTATTATTATTATTACTTCTTATAATACCCGATTTTTTTCAAAAATAATTTTAATAGCTACAATATCAAATGGAGCCTAAATTGGTAATTTACTGTATTTATTTTGGCATCAGCTGCTATCCCAAATTAACAACTTTGTGTTGTGTTCATACTTGATCCGCAAAAAGTCTGTTTTGCCCTTTCTTGTTAATTTTTATTTTTATTTTTATTTTTATTTTTTTGGTCGGTGGCTTCTCTCACATGCATTATTATTTCTGCCAGTTTTGTTTGAAAAATTGAATAAATAATCCAATGACAACTTTATACAAGATCACTGTCCACAAATAATATTATTGTTTATAAATAAATAACACTACACTTGTCAATAGTTAAAGATATTATAGCATGATTTGTATGATTTAGAAGTTTAGTGTTTAATAACTCAATTACATAATATATTGTTATTGTACTAAATTAAAAAAAAATATTATTGGTCAATAATACAACTTTTTTTTTTTAATTTAAAAAAAATGTGTTTTCTTCACAATTTTTAATAAATAGATTTTCTTTTGAATTCAACAAAGATTAAATGGTGATAAATTTGAATATTTATATTTTAGTCGGGTCAAACATTTATGTTCACAAAAATATTTGTTTACACAATTACATTTGATTATAAATGAAAAAAAAAATGTCATATATGTTATATTTGGTTGTAAATTCAACCATCTTTAGCTATCCATCAAATTTGTTACTCGAATTTCTACTCATATTAATTGTCAAATAAATAGTTAATATCTCCAACTACTTAGAACACTTGTTCAAACAATAATTATTAGTCGAAGCACTATTAATAACAATTCTCAAATAAATAATTAATTACCTCAAATCACTTATGGCACAAATTCAAAAAAAAAAAAAAGAATAGTTTTTTTTTATGAGTCAACAACTTAAAAATAACGATCCTCTAAATTTAGGGACACTATTAACTTGTCTTTAAAATTCAACGTTGGAATACATTGAATGAATGAAAATACAGAAAATGTCTATAAATTATTATTGCAAATTAATATCATCAAACGAGTAGTTAATGATTATATTAATTATTATTATTATATTTTGAAAATAAATTATTATTATTATTATTATTATTATATCAATTATTAGTCTTTCCATTCTCCTCCGTTTCTTTGTACCAAATCCGAAACACACAGATAACTTTTTTGTTTGAGATAAGATAGAGCGTTTTTATTATTATATCACTCCAAAAAAAGATTATTTTTTTTATAAATGAAAAATTTTAATTATTTTTTTTTTAATAACTTATTTATATTTTAAAATTGTTATACGGGCCCTACAACAACCCATGAAAATCTTGTCAAAGAAACAAAAAACAAAAAACAACGAAACGAAACGTGGAACCACCATCAACATATATATGCTTCATTATTTTAAATTGAAAAGGTTGGAAAAATAAAAAGAAAAAGACTATGACAATTGTGAACCCTAGCCTTAAATTCCAATAACATGAAAGTAAGCATCATATGCATTAATTGAAATGAAACGAAGAGTGAGACGAGGTAATTTTGTTTAAAAACGGAAAAACAAATCGATTAAATACGAGTCAGTGACCACACGTCACACACTTGAAATACCAAGTAACGTCATTTTGTTCCATGCTAAAATGCTGGCACTTGGCCAAAGTTCGACCTTCGATTCTTGATTTCTTTAGGATCTTACACAAAATCAATTTCTAAACAAGTGGATGAATTGAACTCATCGTGGTTGACTATTTAAAATCCTTTTTGACCATCAAACTACATAACATATTTTATCTCAAAATGAATTAAAAATAAAAATAATATTATTTGTTTCTCATAAAGATTTTGAATTGTGAAATGCTATTGGACCACTAAAAAAATATATTAAGAGACATCATAATAAAAGAAACAAAATAGTTATTAAACCTTCCTAAATTACAAAAAAAAAAAAAAAAAAAAAAAAAAAAAAAAAAAAAAAAAAAAAAAACAACCACCTAACACAACGCACATGACCAAATGACGCCAGGAGTTCAACATTCAGCAATGGCTTAAAATTTCCGTGAAGAAGCACAAAAGAAAAAAACAAAACAACACGAAATTGAGAAGAGGAGGAAAGTGTAAGAAAGCGTACCATAGACCCTCTCGGATATCTCCAGAAGCCGATCCGGCGGCTTCCTGTAAAAGAATCTTCTGAACAGCGCCATCGGATGGCGCTGTTTCTTCCTCGATCGGATCCAAACCCGTAGTTGAATAAAACACTGACCAGATCAAAATTGACCAACAAAACAGAGCAGATCTTCGAATAAAAAAGTCCGATCACAGCCAAAACCTCCGAAATTCAGCCGAAAATCCACGAATTCAAAGGCGGAGCGAGATTTAGACAGCAAAAAAGAACGAAATCCGGACGACTTCCCGGCAATTAAACCCCGGGAAATGAAGAAAAAACGAAAGAAAAAAAAAATCAAATACAAGAATCGAAGAAGAGAGTTGAAGAATTGGAATGAGGATTGAAAGAGTAGAGAGAAGTGACAGTAGGGCAGAGAGATTGAAGGGATGAAGAAAAAAGGGGTAAAAATGGCGAAGGAGAGAGAGAGGGAAATGAAAAGGAAAAGGGTAGAGAGAGAAAGAGGCGTAGTAGAGTGGATAAAAGTTTTCGTCTTCTCTTTCTTACACAACAAATCCCAAACCCGATGTCCACTGCGACAATTTTCTCTCTTTTGGCGCTGGCGCTCGTCCGATCTCTTCCTCCTACGTGGCTCCCACGTGGCACTTTATATGACTTTCGCAGCTCCCCCATTGTTATTTCTTCATTTTTATCTCTTTCTTACAACCATTTTTCTATTTTAATTTAATTGTTAAAATACCTTTTCTTTTCTTTTCTTTTTTTTTATCCAAAAATTTAGAATTTCATTTTATTTTGATTTTTAAATTTTTAAAATTGTAATCATGATCGGTTGACTTTTAAGTTTATTTCGTTTTAAATGTTTGACTCCTGTTCATAAATTTTATTGAAAACAAAAATTTTTAATTTTTAAAAAAAGTTTATCACATTTCTCGGTAAATTATAAATTTTTCTTTACCTTGACATTATTGAACTAGTTTAAATTAACATTAACTTCAAATTTTTCATAAATATCAAATTAAGCTTTTTTTTTTTTTTTACATAGAGGCAAAAATTAGATATTTAGAAATCAAAATTATCTAGTTGAAATACTATAAATAAACTTTTGAAAATTTATAAATTAAAATTTAATTAAAAAAAAGAAAACTTTAAAACTATAGAACAAAATTACATTTCTAAATTAATCTAATATGTAATTTTTCTTTATGATTCAAGAATGAGAGATTCGAATTAATGGACGTTATTAGTGAGCTTAGGGCACCGTTTTATTACGGTGGTCGATTAGTTAACCTTATTTTATAATAAACAATGTATTATAATAAATCGCATTTGAATGCATATTATTATAACAAAGATTATGACAAAAAGTATTCGTGTCTAAATTATACAATATGAATTATAATAAATGGTGAACATGGTGTTACAACAAGAGTTACCAAATTTTATATTTTTACAACTTTTTAAATAACTTCAATTTAGATTACATTATTTATAGATAAATTAGTTTTTTTTTGTGTTTTTGTTAAATTCGTAATTAATATCAAACATAATAAAAATAAATTAACGTTTATTTTTTAACTTTATTTTTATTTGGTTTGGCATTTTTGTATATTGGTGTTACATACCAAAAGAAATAAATGACCATGTATATTTAGATAATCCAATAACTATCTTAACCCACAATTTACCTAAATGGAAACCTCTTATTCTTGTTTTACAAGATTATGATTTTAGTTTGCCAATAGGGGGTGTTTGGTTGATATATATAGGGGTGGTATTGTATGAATTATATTAAGATTTTTTTTTTTTTAAGGTACAAATTAGAGGGGAGGACCACAAGCCCAACATAGAGAACATTATTGCTCTCAAATAAATTGAGTGACGCTTGTGTTGAATTGGAATATTAACACCAAACAGTAAAATTACTGCGCCACCAACCCTTTTAATGATTGTATTAAGAAATTAGTTCATGAAGTATAGGGATATGGTTGGGTTTTTTTGAGTTATAACAATTTTGTTGTAAGTTTTGAATACATGACATGTTGATCATTAGGCATGTAATATTATTTTTCATGCAAACTTATAACTTAGCATCTCTAAGAAATTTTAATTTAAGTAAAATGAATTCAATAATTACTAAAATTTTATATATGATAACAAAACAAAATGTAAACATATTTGAAATTTTTAAAAAGTATCTGTTAATATATACTTTTTGATACTTGAAATTTTTGAAACCAAATTAAAACAAATCTAAATTTTAACAAACTTGTTTTTTTGTTCTACAATCAACAACCGATTC
>JBBMEG010000009.1:12268518-12296872 GCA_037832605.1 Cyclanthera cordifolia | reverse complement strand
TATATTCTATATTTCTCCAAAAAAATAAGGATTAAATTATTAAAATTTAAACAAAAACTCTAAGGAATGTTTGTTATGAGATTTTTCATTAGTAATTCAAATTAGTATTTACTAAATTTTAAACAAGATTTTAATTCCAATCATTACTTCTCAATACTTAAAATCAATCTCATTCTAAATATTAATTTTAACATATTTTTACTGTAATAGTTACTTTTTAAATACTCAAAATAAAATTTTCATCCTCAATACTAATTCTAAATACTCTTAAAAACTACATTCAAACAAACTTTTGACTAATCATTACTAATCATTATTTCTAAATACTAAGTATATCCTCATTTTAAATACTAATTTTAAATATTTTTAAAAACTACAGCAAAACAAGATTTGTAGTGCAATCATTACTTCTAAATACTCAAATAAATCTTAATTCTAGATACTCTTAAAATCTCAATCCAAACATTCCTTAACTGATATGTTTTTAGCATGTTAGTAGAAAACATACATTAACAAAAGAATTTGAATCATTATTTAAATTCTAGATACTAATAATTTCTTTGATTGGTCCCTCAATTTTAGAAAAGTCTAATTATAGTCATGAACTTCGAGTTTAATATATTTGGATCTCTAGACTTACAAAAGTTCAAAATTTTAGTCTCTAAGGTTTGAAAAAAAAAAAACTTAAAATTAATCAAAATTAGTTCAATATAGTTTTAGTACAATAAAAAAAATAAGATGTAAAGACATTTTTAAAATTTATAGAACAAGATGATAATTTTCTTAGAGAAAGATAAACAAAAAAAATATAATTCAACAAATTTTAAGTTTTTTTAAAAGTCCAAGAATGGAAAGGAAACAAGTTTCAAAGATTATAGACTAAAATTAGACTTTTGTAAAGTTATGAACTAAAATGGATTAAAGCTCGAAATTCACAAACTAAAATTGAATTTTTGAAAGTTTAGAAACAAAAATGTAACAAATGTGAAAGATTAGGGACCAAAATGTTATTTTACCCTCAACATAATTGGAATCGGTATCCCATCAACTATTCATGAATATAAAAAAAAAAAAAAAAAAACAAAAACAAAAGGTTGATATTCATTCAGGTTGATGTAATAAATAATGAAGGTCCCCAGTTCTAAATTGATGTAGTCTTTGCATTATTTATATGAAGTTATATAGATCTATATATCAAATGGGGAAAACTTACTTGAATTTCATAAAGTCTTCTTTTTGTTACAAAGAATCATGATTGTTATGGCAACTTGCAAGGGGCCAAGCGATCTTTGGATTTATATTGGCCAAGCATTTCAGAAACTGTTCTGCAACGACACTGGTTCCCTGGCCGGATTACATCTCCATAAACAGCCATTTCAATTATGTCAAGCTCTTTATCTACAATAAAATGTCCCATCCAAATACATCATCATTAATTATATAAAGATGTAGAGAGAGAGAGAAAAAGAAAACAAAACTAAATACTCAATGATGAAGAAAGTGAAAAGTATCAATAATTCTAATAACTCTAAAATCTTATCCACCATGGACCAGGTGGTGTAACAGGAGTGGCTATGCATCTAAGATTTTAGCAAGTAAACATAAGTCAAGTGAGACAGTGTGTTACTTTTAATTTTTTTGGAAACCAAGAAGTCAGAATTTCGCTCCACTATATCTAGAGAAACGACTAAGTATCTAGAGACATCAAAGAAATGGAGACACGGGAAGTAATACAAATTAATGCACAGGTGGATCTTGAACCTAGGATCTTAAGTGGAGCACACCTTCAAATTCCAAGTTTTCAACCATCGTGCCATAGTATGTTACTCTAATTAAAGCCAAATTCCCAACTTGAACAAGGAAAAGGACAAAACAGAATGCAACCTAAAATGCATGCTTTCAATTTTAGGTATTGATCAAGATTTAAGATTCACAAAACATGTTTTATGTTTTATTCTAGTATTCTGCTCTTGTAATTATTTTTTCAAGAAAGAAACATTTTTGTAGATGATTGAAAAGGTTACATAGAAATCCTACCACACGATGCATAACAATTAATTTATCGATCTACGTCTCTATAAAAATTCAACTGTAATTTAATGACAAAATGTTTATAATATTTGATATTAAACATGGGTGCAGCTTAGATTTGAATTTATAACTTGAAAAAGGTGAGTTTAAAGTTTTTAAGTGTAGGTGAGTTTAAAGTTTTTAAGTGTTAGGCGCCAATCTATGGAGGTTCTTCATTTGTAATTTCAAATAAAATGACCAAAGTACAAGCATTTTTTAATTTAAACCATAAACTTACCAGCAGCAATGACAGCTAATATGGAGCATGACAACATATGACATTTCTAAAACAATTGAAACTTCACTTTCGAGCACTTTCCTCAAAGTGTAATGATGTTTTCAGATCACTTACCCCAAAATCTCACCCTAGTACTTCGAAAGATAAACTACATATGCAAAGGCTAAATTTTAACTTTATAGAAATTACAAACATTGAACAACTATATTTTTCACCTCATGATTACTTAGTTGAAAGTCTTGCAGTACGATCAATAAGCCGAGTCTAAAATCTTAACTCTAGTTTGATTGACAGTGTATTTTTACTCTTCTAACAAAATTGTTCTCTCGTCTGTCTGTCAACGTAACAAACATATCATAAGTGAATCACATTAATTACCATATCTTTCGTCTCGCTTTCTTTACCCTTTTTTTTTTGTTGTTTCGATTTCTTAACGCATAATATTGCTTAAAAGCCGATAGAATTCTGTACTCATGTTGATAAATGTGGGGGAAACTAGGAGAAAAGAAAATTGATGCTAAAGCTAAATTCAAATGGGAGAGATTGCAAAAACAAAACTGCAGAAAGTCAACCGATATACTCTAGTCGTAGCTTTTCTTTTTTTTTTTTTTAAATATTTCACTCGTAGCTTAAACAATCATGGTTTCAGCTCTTCTATGAATGGTGTAACAGGTCAGAAAGAATTAAGGAACTTTTTTTTTTCTTTTTAAGTCAACGATACTTGAGAGTTAGGGACTTAAACTAGGTTTTACATGATACTAATAGACCTGCATCTAAAGGTATGGAGCCCTAAATTGTATAACCTTGTTTTTTTTTGTTTTTTTTTTTTTGAAATCGAGAAATGCAACCTTTATAACCTTGTAAATAAACTGTATACCCGGGAATAGGAGCGAATCCGAAAAACAAAAAATGAAAGCTCATTTGGGGATTTCAAAACTGGGATTTTCAGGGAAGCATTTGGGGATTTCAAAATTGAGATTATGAAAGGGAGCAGGAGCCTCCAAGTCTCTACCAACGAGATTAAGCCCTAACGAGTGTGAAAAGAGTAAACAGAGAAGCATGAATTCCAACAAACAATGAATTAGGCAGGACGAAGAAGTACCGTTAAACTTGACATCACATGAATAGCCTTGCAGCTCAGACGAATCAACACCGTCTTTGTCCGATTTGAATCTGTTCACTCTCGTCTGAAGAATCTGGCAATTATCCGCCGTGGATTCGCCGCCTGCAAGAAATCACCGATTGAATTCGATAACAAACAAAGCTATACCGTAAAAGTTTACAGAAAACCACGAAGAAAAAGAAATAGCAGCAGCGAAATTTCTCGAACCGAAATCAGAAACTATCAACTAGATAGAGAAGGAAGAGAAGCAAAATCAAACTTACCTTTTGAGAAGGGGACAATATGATCGTACTCGAAGCAGAGGCATCCCTGACAGTTACAGAAGCGCTTACAGACGACATTACCGGCGGCGTCTTTACGCCACCGCTCGGGATGCCGGCCGGGGACAGTTTCGGCCTTTTCCCAACAAATGGCTTTAGCTTTTGTGTCAAAAAATCTTGGCCGTACTTCCCCATTGACGGAGCCACTTTGACGATGCCCGCCGCGGGAGCGAGTCGGCGACGGCGAACTGGAAGCAGCTTCCATAAGAGTATCGACGCCGTCCGGCGAAACAGACCGTTAGAAGACCGGAAGGGCAAAACTGAAGACGTGCGATTATTTCCTGCTGTTTAATTGTCCGGAAGGGCAAACCCAGATCATTGTGGGCCCATGTACCACGAGAATAACTGATGGGCTGGGCCTGACCAAGTCCAAACTTGTTTAGTATCAGTTTAAGAAGGAAAAACTTAGTAAATAACCGATATTTAAAACTTCTTTATTTTTTTAGTAGGGGACCACAAACCAAACACGGATTCGGAAATTGTGACATCAACCTTTTCGATAAAAAAAACTTATTTACTAATACTTAAAAACCTTATTCACAAATATATCTAAAAACAATTTTTTTTTTTTTAAATTACAACATAAAGATGGAGACTCGACCCATAGATCAAGCAGATGTTAGTACATTTCTAATTACACTTGAGCTACACTCCACTTAATTTCTTAATCATATATTAGGTAAAATACATAAAAAAGGTTAAAATATCAATTTCAAATATATATTTAAATAGTTTGAGAAAATAATATTTTACCCTTCTATAAATTATATAAATAAGTTAACATTTTGTTTTGTTTGTATTAAAATTATTGAATAATTTACTGCTAGCCTTGACCGTTACACTAGTTCTTTAAGCGTGTTTTATCATCACTCCCATGCTTTCTATGAAAATTCTTAGAAAATATCTAACCAAGAATTACTCTAAGATTAACATGCTTAATTACAAAATTTCTATGATTGAGCTAGAAAATAAAAAAAAGTGCATATTATTTGTATAGGTAGTACAAATCAATTCTTTTAAGCACTTCTTAACAGTAACATTAAATTTACCAGATTTATTTGATTTAGATTCGAACCCAGTTAATTCAGGTACCACGGCTAAATTCGGAACCTCAAAAAGCTTAAAAAATTAAAAGTTGAATGAAAATGGGCTGGGCCAGTTTCGGCCCATTAGGATAAAATGATAGAACAAGAGAATTTTCTTTTGGTTTTTATAGAAAGGTCCCACGGCCAATATGAGGAAAGACTTAGAAAAATGTTGGGAGGGCATCTCTATCACTTTGGTGTTTATGTGGTTTGGCCTTTACAATTCAACACAACTATTTGTATTTTGACAAAGTTGTGTGTTCCCTTTACCACTTTCCCATTCAATCTCACACACAAAAGTAAATCAATCTACTTTTTGTTCTTATCTTCACAATGGAGAAAACTTTCCCACCTTATTCAAACTCCTTTAATTTTTTGGTTCCAAACTAATTATATCTCCTTTTTTTTTTTTTAATTATTGGAATTTATAGAGTATAGATTAAAATAAAAAAAAGTTTGATTTAGCAAGATTGGTATTGAATTCTCTTAAGCCACCTTTAAAGTTCTTAATAGACAACTCCTTGGTTAAAAATGTAATTTTGGGTTGTGTTTTTTTTTTTACGACAATAACTTGGAGATGGTCTGTCTCTAGGTTCTAAGATCAAATACATGTCACATGTGAGTCTCAAACTTGAAATCTTAAGCAAACATATTTTCAAAACACAAACCTACCACCACTATGTCCTTCCTTAAGTACTAATATTGATATGTTATTTCTAACAAAACTATAATGTACTGTAATGCTAATGATCTAATGGTCAATAAAATACCAAGTAATCAAAGACTAATGAGATAAAATGTGTTTAATAATAATTATCCATCTAAAATTAAATTACTATAAATTTTATTGGTAATCAAATACATTAGTCAGATAAATATCTTGTGAAAATAATTTTAATAAGCTGGCACAAATATTTTGACTACAAAAAAAAAAAAAAAAAAAAAAAATATATATATATATATATGTGTGTGTGTGTGTATATATATGTATGTATATATATATCAAAATGGTACAAATTAAAATGAGAGGAACCATGTGTTTAAAACTCTTTGCTTTTGAAAAAGTAAGGAACAATGTGTGGACATTTCAAAGGAAGGTGTGACGGAAAAGAGAGATAAATGAAGAAAAAAGAGGAGCAAATACTTAGTTTTTTGAAGAGTATATTTTATTTTCTAGTGGATTGGCGAAGACTCAACCCATCAATCCAACATAAAAGTTACATACATTTTTAAAATTCAATCCTGACATGAATCATATTATAACCAAATAATAAAATCATCGTGCCACCGATTATCGGTTAATTTATTAATATCACTTTACTTATTTATTTTTAGAAAAACTTACGTACACCTAGATAAATCTATAAAATAATTATAATATAGATACTAAAAAATTAATAGCAATAAATATAATTACTAAAGTTAATGATTATTATCACAGTTTTTTTTTTTTATAATACTGACATTAATAAATATTTATAATATAATATTATGATATTAAAAAATATTTATAATTTAGTATTAAAATGTATTAATAACTAAGAGACAAGTACTTTAAAATTTGTATATCTTTTTAATTTTTTTGTGGTAGAAGGCTAGCAGTTTTTTTTTTTGAAAAATTGTGTTGGATGAGTTCTCACAAAATAATTACAAACGTAAACAATATTTAATATATTGACATTCATAATTATTAATACGATTTAATTCTACATTATGAATAAAGTATGTGATAACCCTCTTTAATATTATGGTAAATTATAAATTTAGTCTCTATAATTTGAACAAAGTTAGAGTTTAATCCTGATGATTTAAAAATCCAGACTTTGGTCCATATAATTTGGAGAAATCAACAATTTAAGTTCCTATTATTTGAAAAATTAGAATTTAGACCATAAAGTTCGATAAAATCTAAAAAATAGTCTATGTCGTTTGTATTTGTTGGTGAATAAAATACGTAGAAGTTAGTTATTTACGTATTTAATGATAAGAGTGTGAATAAATAATATAATTAATTGAACAAAAAAGCACGTCATTTCATATATCAAAAGTTGCATCATCATACTTAATTCGCTTACGATATACAAATAACATGAACTATTTTGTAGATTTTATTAAATCATATGAACTAAATTCTATATTTTTCAAAATCATAGAAATTAAATTTTAATTTTTTTAAACCAAATTCATAAATTACCTCTAATTTTATAAAATTGGGTAGCTTAGTTAAAAGAAAAAAAATCTTACAAAACAATTCAAATATAAAAAATAATTATAACTATAGTCACTTTAAAAATTAACAATTGTATTCATAGTATTATCACTTATTTTTTTAATAAAATAATATTTATAATATATTATTAACAACTCTCTCTCTCTCTCTCTATATATATATATAAAAGCAAACATTTTAAAATTTAATTACATCAATAATTATTAGACAAAAATAGTACATCCACAAAAAAAAAAAGAAAGAAAAAAAAAGTGTATATATATATATATATAGTCATGCCTGAAAATTGAAGCCCAAGAACATTTATTCTGAATCTTGCATATTAATTTTCTTATGTTCTCCAACTGTTGCCATTTAATTTCATCATGAATAAATCTTCAATCTCATAAATGGAATTCACTTCAACAACACAATAATTATTTTCAACGGTGAAATTAAATGCTCTCCTTAATAATAATAATAATAATAATAATAATAAATAAAACCTCCACGTGAAAACATAATTTTTCAATCTCACTCATTATTAAAATAAGATATCCAATAATTAACGGTTCAGCTGACGAAATAGACGTCTTTTTTTAAATTTTGAATTTACCTATTTTTACTATTTGCATTTTGATAGAAAAAAGAAAAAAAAAAAAAAACTTCGAAAAATCTGGAAAGATATAGTCTATGGTAAAAAAAACTTAAAATAGTTGATTTGTACTATATATATCATCACGTTGCACTTTTCTTTTTGGTGGTACAATCGAAATAACCTCAAGTTACGGACGTAACAAGTAGTTCATTAATGGATATATTTATGTATTTTAAGGTTAATAAATCACGACAAGTTAGCAAGTGGATTATTAAATGATAAAATTATAATTTGTTTGACCTAAAATACTAATAAAATATCGGGGGTATTAAATTGATTTGAAAATATCAAAGTTCAATTAGTGAAAAATGTTATTTATTTAAAATTACAATTGAAAATAAAATCATGATAGATTTTTGGAAATTCATTGGGATAAATTCAAGATTTTCGTGTCCAAAAAAGAAAAAAAAAATAAGAAGAAAGAGGAAAAATGAATAAGTCATTCTGTTCATAAATGACTCCATGTGAGATAAATTTTAAAGAGATTATGGAAGTTATTGCTATTATCGCAAAATAATTATAAAAATAGTTAAATAGTTAAATATTAAAATATTTGAATATATTAATAGTGTATTATAAGAATATATTAATATTATATTATAAAAAATACGTGATAATACTAATGTTTTTGTTAATTTTTTGAAAGTGATTACATTTATAATAATTTTCTATATTTTTTTGTTTGTAAGTTTTCCTACATTGTATCATGTTGGATTTAAAACATTAAAAAAAAAATGTTAATTTAATAGTGATAACAACAATATAACACTCAAATTAAAAGTTTTCATATTGTTAAATAAGAATTATGTCAATCAAAAAGGTCAACATTTGAATCACAATCAAACAAAAAATCAAATTCGTAAAAAATTTCATCAAGATGAAAACAAAATTCTCTCAATTCATATCTTAAGCAATCTATGACTTGTAGATTCAAAGTGGCTTTTCTCATCATAGTGATTCAAAGTGATTTTATGTTTGGGTTGAGATGAGAGGAGACGAGAGGAAGCTAAGGAAGAAGAAAGAAAAGATAATTTAAAGACATGAAATATTTGTTTAAAGATTGATATTTTAAATAGAAGATGTTAAAAAATCCTTTTAAATTTGCGTTTAGGAGATCAGAATATATTTATTTTAAATACAATTTAATATAAAATTTGATAAGACGTTGAAGAAAAGTTATGAAAAGTTCTGATATACTAAAAATAAACGAGAGGTTAAAATATTTCTCTTCCTCAGAATCCAATCATCTAAATTGAAATAAAATAATATCTAATTCAATACCAAACCTCACATAATTATTATAAAATATTTGTTAAAAGGAACTATAAGCAAAGTTGTATACGTCAACAAGTATATTGAAAAAAAAATAAAGCCCTTGAATTCAAGTAAATTTAGATTTTGCAAGTACACCCATGTACTTTTGTTATTAACATTTAATTGTCACTATGTATTTTGTATGACCATAATGATCACTTCCATACAATATTCAGCTGGTATTAAATGGTTTAAAATAGACAAGATGATTCTTTGTCATTTCTCCATATTTTTCTCTAACTTGTAAGGATGGTCTTTGCTTATTTATTCAATTAACTTGTTATTTTTTAGAAAGAATTGTTCAATTAATTCTCTTTCATTTTATTTTACTTGCAATAGGAAAGATTCTTCCTTATCTATATTCAAAAAGTAGGGAAGACCCCCAATATAAAGTTGTAGAATTAGTTTTCTTAATTGGTTTAAGATAAAACTTCATTATGTTAAAAAAAAAAAAAAAAAAAAAACATTGAACTCATATCCACAATATTAGATCTAGCCTAAGATATAAGTTATGATTAATGAATGATTAAAATATCACACTCATTTCTAATCTTTTAAAGTTCAACTACAATTAGATGAGGATGTATGAAAGTTCATATTTGATACCAATCTAGTAGTGTTCTTGTTATCCACTTAAATCAAATAATATAAAAATAGAAATCTTGAGGTAATTAAATTTTGAAGTTAATAAGAGGAAAGGAGAGGAGAGGAAGTGTTCTCTTGTTACCCACTTAAATCAAATAATATAAAAATAAAAATTTTGTGTGTAATTAAATTTAGAGTTAATTGGTAATAAATCGAGGGGTTTGTAATTAATATGTACTAAATTAAAGATGGTAATAAATTAAAGGTTTGTAATAAAAAATTTCAAATAAATACTTCATAGTTCAAAACCGCTTCCTTTTCTCTCTTCTCCTCTAAAATTTTGCGGACGTCTTATCAAATATCAAATTATTGTATATTAAAGGTTGAGAAGAGATTCTAATATACTAAAAATAAACGAGAGGTTTATGATTATTGTATATTAAATTAAAGTAAAAGAAAAATAATTAAATAAATTATAATATAAAATTTGATAAGAAATTTGATGAAATTGTGATAAATATGAAAGAAAAGAGGTTAAATTGATGTACTCAAAACAAAATGTGGTTGGGACTTTCCTACCCTCACTCCTAAAATCCAAATCCAATCACACCGAAATCAAAATATGATTATTCATTTCTAGATTTGCGTGAGGAGCAATTTTTTAAATTTAGATTTCTTTTTTTAATTTTTTTTTTTGAAAGGAGAGAGATTGAGGTGCGCATTTGAATTTGTTTTGTTCTTAATTTTGTGGGACCCGACGAGACAGAATAATTGTCTAAATTTCAGGCACACGTGGATTTTATAGCACGAGTTTGTCGCATTTCCAATCATTTTTATTTTTGGTCAAAATACTTATTTTTCTTTCAGAAAAATTTCCCTTGCAAGTATTTGATCAAAATTTCTAGTTAATTATTAATTCATTTTTATTTTTTTTTCGTTATTATTACTATTTTTTTTCCCTCTACGTAACTAAACATGGACTAAGATCATATGTAATACCATTTACTCTAGCCCTTTTTTTTTTTTTAATATTGTTAAAAAATAAAAATTAATTTCGGCACCAATGAATATTGAATAAGGAGCAAGTTCTTCTTTTCTCCTTTTATTTAAAACATGATTTTTGTAACAGTTTGCTATCTTTTGAGCTAGTACTTTCATATCTATAATATGTCTTTATGTAAAAAAAAAACTTAAATAAATTCCAAAGTAATTAAAAATAGACACTTGACAATACTTAAACTAAATTGGAATAAACTTTAAAATATAAAAGTTAAAATGACACTTTAATAATTTTTTTGAATAATGAACAAGTCATCTGTGCTCCCAATCCCATATGAGTTAGATTATATTTTAAATTAAAAATCTCATATTGCAAGATTTTTCTTCTTCATCACATGTCGATATACGTTAAAATTATGGTGCAACTTCCACTTATTTGACTTATTTGGAAGTTCTTCGGCCATCGACATAATTTTCACCACATACCTTGCGTAACTTCCAAGACAATGCACATGTTCAACCTTTGACATCACATCCTCTATCATGGCAAAGCTAACATATACCATGAGGATAATTTATTTATTTATTCAAAGGAAGTAGCCAGATCCCCAACGAGAGAGACCAAGTCAACGTCCCAACCAGAGCCTTAATTTTGACAAACTTTTTCTATTAGAGCAATAATTTTTCATATGACCAAGTTGTCCACATTCCCAACAACTTCTAATTTGCATATGATTTTTCTCTTCCTCTAATTACTGAATCGTTTTGTGAGGCACGCTCATCTGCTTCAACCTTCTTTCTTCTGATAAAAGTTTGCTAGTAGCCTTTGCAAAATTCAAAGACTAATTTTTGTATATCAAGATTGGCTTCATATATTCATAAGAAGAAGAAAGTGACAAGATAAGCCTTAATGCCCTTATCTTCATCCTCATCTTCACACCAATTACATTCAGCTCTGATACCACTTATTTTAAAAAAAAAAACTTTCCAAACTATCGCAATAATAAGGAAAAAAATAATGAGAAATTAAAAAAACAACAAATAGAAAGATACAAGAATTTGTTGAGTTTTTGGCAAAATATTAGAAGCAAATTATCCCACATCGAAAAGAAGCAAGAAGTGGTACGCTCCAAGCACTATAAAAGGAGCATGTGGCTTTGGTTTCAAAGCATCCCAAGTCAGAAGCACTTGTATTCTCTTGGGAGGGTTGGACAAAGGGTGGGAGTAGTATAAGCTTTGGAGAGAGTGTTTATGTATTGGGGTCGGGGAGAGAATTCTGTGTAATTGTAACAATTTTTCACATAGTGAAAGTTCTGAATACAAGGACAATTATCTACTTATAGTACTTTGAGCACACCACATTCTTACAAATGTGGATAATTTTTCTTAATAATTTTGCCAAAACTTCCTATACCACAAACCTTTGTTAATAGTTTGCCAAATTCTCAACAAGTAGAACCTCAATTTCAGTTTATTGATAGTTTGATCAAAGTGACACAACGAAAGAAAAACATAATTCCCATTCTCCAACACAAAATTTGGCAAATGAAATCCCAAGTTTTTTTTTGTAGTACAAATAGTAGTGGTTCTTTTAAAGTAAAGTATTACATACGCGCTTCCCTCATTAAACATTAATTTCATAATTATCCTTGAGCTCAACTACTCAATTCTTACTAATTAAACTTGCAGCACCATAAACTCCAATTAAGAATCCATTAGATAGAATTACACTTGACAACTCCCATAAACACTTCTCAAAGAAGAGAAAGTCTAATTAATCATCACTGCCCTTTGAGATATCAAACCAAACCAATTGGATAGCCCATTCTTTAGTATTTTCTCCCTTTTAAACCATAAAGTTTCAAAAACACTAAATAATTAATCTTGAAAATTAATACTTATTTTAATTATTAGTTTAAAATGAAGGTTTTAATCATCATTTTAACTTGTTAAAACAAATATAATTTAAAGATGATTAGTAAATAGATTCGAACAAACATGTAGCAAGTTTGAATCTTGAATCTCCAATCAAAATTATTAGTGTTGAACCTAATTTCATATTAGATAGAACAAAATATACAAAGATAGTACAATCCACTATTAAAATTGTTTGACTTTTAACCCATTAACAAATTTCAATGGAAATAAACTATAAGGAAGGATTTAGAAATTTGGATCCAAAGCATTATTGATTTAACGAATGATTCCAACTTCCATTCCTCAAATTCCAAGTTCCAAATAGTTGAGTCAAACACTAAATTTGCTACGTAAGCAAAAGGTCAAGCAAAGCGGCTTGCTACCGTACCCTGCCTGTGACCATCACCTCACTTTCCCACCAACAACCATCAAATACACACTAAACCAACCAAACTTCTTCCTTTTTTTTTTTCTTTTTTTTTTCCTTTCTTTCTTCTCATCAAAACCCCAAGATTTTTTCCACAAACAATTTCCTTTTTTCCTCTTCTCTAACCTTTTTTTTTTTTTTAATTCAATTTCATAGCCATTTTTCCATTTTCTTTTTCAAACTTTTCTTTGGTCTTTTTCAGGCGCTACTGCGGATGTTTCAAAGCCAATTCGTTTACGTTCCACCATTCAAAAATCATCTCCCAAATTCTTCATTTTTGACCCCAAAATAACATTTCCCTTCTTTTTAATCACTCTTCTGTTCTTCTCTTATGGCTTTAATCTAAAAAATTTGCAGGAAAATTCAAGAAAAAATAATAGCATGAAGGAGAAAGACACTGATCATCATTCATGGCGTCTTCCAATTATCATTTTCTTCGTCTTATTCACGGGTAATTAAACCCCTTTTGACTTTACTGAACTGGGTATCTAAAATTCTCATCAAGTTTTGGTTTTTTTTTTTTTAATTATTTATTTGTTTTTTTTTTTGGTCATATTCAATCATGTTTATTTGTTTTGTCTTCGTGTTCTTAGGTACAATTGTCGAGGGACAAGAATTGCAGAGAGACAGAGAAGTTTTGTTACAGTTCAAAAGTTTTTTAGAAGAACACAATCCCATTAAACGAGGGAAATATTCGTCCTGGAATTTACAGAGCTCACCCTGTTCCTGGTCTGGAATATCCTGCAATCAAATCAATTCTCAAGTCACCGGAATTGACCTCTCAGACGAAGACATCTCCGGCAAAATTTTCCATAATTTCTCTGCCTTGCCGGAGCTAACCAACCTAGACCTCTCTAGAAACACTCTCTCCGGCGGAATTCCCGGCGACTTGAACAACTGCAGGAATCTCCGGCGGCTGAATCTTTCGCACAACATCCTCAGTGACAAGTTGAACTTGTCTGGTTTGGTTAATATTGAAACATTGGATTTGTCGGTCAACCGGATTTGGGGGGAAATAAGGTTGAATTTTCCTAGCATTTGCAGAAATTTGGTGTCCTTTAATGTTTCGGGCAATAATTTCACCGGCCGAACGGATGACTGTTTCGATGAGTGCCGGAGTTTGCAGTATGTGGATTTGAGCTCCAACGATTTTGATGGCCGATTGTGGGGTGGATTGGCGAGGACGCGGGTTTTCTCGCTGTCGGAGAATAAACTTTCCGGCGAGGTCTCGCCGATGATTTTTACAGGGGTTTGTAATTTGGAGGTGTTCGACCTGTCGGGGAATGAGTTTTCCGGCCGATTTCCCGGGGAGGTTTCTGAATGTCGGAATCTATCTTCTTTAAATCTGTGGGGGAACAAATTTTCCGGGGAAATTCCGGCGGAAATTGGAAGAATTTCGGGTTTGCAAACTTTGTATCTGGGAAGGAACAATTTTTCTCGGGAAATTCCAGAATCACTTTTGAATTTGTCCAACTTGGTGTTTCTTGATTTGAGCAAGAACGATTTCGGAGGAGATATTCAACAGATTTTCGGGAGGTTTACACAGGTGAAATTTCTTGTTCTTCATGGGAATTCTTACACCGGAGGGATTTATTCATCTGGGATTCTCAAGTTACAAAGAGTTGCTCGTTTAGATTTGAGTTTCAACAACTTTTCAGGTCCATTGCCTGTGGAAATCTCTGAAATGAAGAGCTTAGAGTTCTTGATTCTTGCATATAATCAGTTCAATGGAAGGATTCCATCTGAATATGGAAACTTGCCGATTCTACAAGCTCTCGATCTCTCGTTCAACAGGTTAAATGGCTCAATTCCAAGTAGCTTTGGGAACTTGACATCACTCTTGTGGCTAATGCTAGCAAACAACTCTTTGACAGGTCAAATTCCCAAGGAGTTAGGGAATTGTTCTAGCTTGTTGTGGCTTAATCTTGCCAACAATCAGCTATCTGGGATGATCCCGTCCGAGATAACGAACATTGGAAAAAATGCGACAGCCACGTTCGAATTGAACCGACGATCCAAAAAGTTCATTGCAGGATCAGGGGAGTGCTTGGCAATGAAGAGATGGATTCCAGCAGAATACCCTCCTTTCAGTTTTGTCTACACAATTCTGACAAGGAAGAGTTGTAGAAGCATTTGGGATAGATTATTGAAAGGGTATGGCCTCTTCCCATTTTGCAGCAGAATTAGGACTTTGCAAATCTCTGGTTATGTTCAGCTGAGTGGTAATCAGTTCAGTGGCGAGATTCCTAGTGAGATTGGGAACATGAAGAACTTCAGCATGTTGCATTTGAGTTGCAACAACTTCAGTGGGAAACTTCCTCCACAGTTGGGAAATCTGCCACTGGTTGTTCTAAACATATCGAAAAACAAATTTTCAGGCGAGATTATGACTGAGATTGGAAACCTCAAGTGCATGCAGAATCTAGATTTATCATACAACAACTTCTCTGGCATATTCCCTAGAAGTTTGATCAACTTGAATGAGCTTAACAAGTTCAACATTTCATATAATCCTCTATTAACTGGGGAAGTAATTCCGAATGGCCAATTTTCGACATTCGACAAGGACTCGTATCTCGGAAATCCTCTTTTGCGCCTTCCATATTTCTTCTACACAACCCCACCAAAGTCACCAAGCAACCCAAGAATTGCAGGATCTTCAGAAAGGAATTCAAGGCTAATTGGTCTATTGGTTTCCTTATCCTTGATCCTTGCTGTTTTGCTATTTGGAGCGTTCTATCTTATAGTCTTCTTAATGGTGAAAAGCTCAAAAGAATCACAAGGATATCTCTTGGAAGATATTAAGTACACAAAAAAGTTTGGTTCAAGTTCTCACAGCTCATCTCCATGGCTGTCGAATTCAATTACGATTATTCGCCTTGACAAGACAATTTTTACGCATGCAGATATTCTAAAAGCCACTGGAAACTTTTCAGAGGATAGGGTGATTGGTAAAGGAGGATATGGAACAGTTTATAGAGGAAAGTTACCTGATGGAAGGCTAGTAGCAGTGAAGAAGCTCCAGATAGGAGGAACTGAAGGCGAAAGAGAGTTCCAAGCTGAAATGCAAATTCTTACTGGAAATGGCTTCAACTGGCCGCACCCAAACCTTGTTCAGCTTTACGGATGGTGTCTTGATGGATCCGAGAAGACTTTGGTCTATGAGTACATGGAAGGAGGTAGCTTGGAGGATCTAATTCTAGACAGGGTCAGTTTAAACTGGCAACGACGCATTGATCTTGCAATCGATGTGGCACGAGCATTGGTCTATCTACACCATGAGTGTTACCCTTCGGTTGTTCATCGTGATGTGAAAGCTAGCAATGTTCTACTCGATAAAGACGGTCGAGGACGGGTGACAGACTTCGGCTTGGCTAGAATGATGGATGTGGGGGACAGCCACGTGAGTACAATGGTGGCAGGAACCATTGGATATGTAGCACCCGAGTATGGACACACATGGAAAGCTACGACAAAAGGCGATGTGTATAGTTATGGAGTTTTGGCAATGGAACTTGCTACAGCAAGACGAGCCCTCGATGGAGGGGAAGAGTGTCTAGTTGAATGGGCCAATAGGGTGATGGGAAATGGAAGACAAGGGTTGAGTAGAGCAGTGATACCAGTTGCAGTTTTGGGGACAGGCCTCGCCGAAGGGGCTGACGAGATGTGCGAGCTGCTCAAGATTGGAGTGAAGTGCACAGCTGAAGCACCAACAGCAAGACCGACTATGAAGGAAGTTCTGGCAATGTTGATCGACATCACAGGCTTAAGAGGGGGGGAATTTAGCTATAGCTTCTCCCCTCCATCCTTGTGATCAAGATTTTGGTTGAAGAAATGTGCATAACCTTAAGTTATTACATACTTTCATATACATAAGATAGGCATACCTACACAGTTCAATTCATTACCATTCATCTTGTAAACAGAAACATTCATCATTAAAAAAGTGTTGAAAGAAAAAGGAAAAAAAAAGAATTACTTATCATTTTTCTTGAATAATGAGATCATCTCCACTTAGATGAGCTACATATGGCGATTCAATAAAATATCTTTGTTACATACAAAGTTATACATGTTTTTTAGGTGGGTTTTACTTTTTCTTCACCGTGAATTGGCAGATGAAACTGCCATTTGAACAACTAGCTGATCTAATTGGGAAATAGATAGCTAAAATTAGGCCAGTTTTTTGCTTTTGTTGATTGAATTCAAATGTTCAAAGCTTGATTACTTTGTGGTGGGCTTATCAAACCCATCAAGTAGATGACTTGATGCTCTGTTGGGCCTGCCCATTACGATAAGCCTTACTTTCACTTCTGATTCTTGAGCATATTACATTAATTATTAATTATGATTCAAGCTAACATATTCGTGTTGTTCAAGTCAATTCAATGTACACCATGATAATATTAGTTAAAATTTTGGTTAAAATACCATTTTGGTCCCTCAACTATCTTGAAAGTTCTATTTTGGTCCTTCAACTATCAAAAGTCTAATTTTGATCCTTAAACTATCATTTTTGTTCTATTTTGGTCTTCAACTTTTAAATGTTTATTTTTACAAATTTAAAAATAGTTATTGGGTTCAAAAAAAAATTAATCATAGTAAAAAAATAGATGAAGTGAAAAATAAATAAATTGTTACCATTTCTTCCCCATCCCACAGCCCTCTCAAAATCTCCAAATCTTTGAATTATAAAAGCAAGATTCCGAGTTGTATATTGTATACTACAAGAACACATGTTGCAGGTATAAATAATTAACATTGTGAAGAAAGAGAGTTAGAGAAAGAGAGAGAAAGAGAGATACCTTTCAAATTGCTTGAAACAGAGGATGCATTGAAGGAAGCCGCCGTCAAGATGACCTGAGGGAAGCTCGTGGCGCCTGGAACCACATTTAAGAATTTGGTCCCCAGACCCACGTAAGAGACTCCGTGCAAAGCCTCCGACCACCATTCATACTTGGGAATCCCCAGCCGGCTCACATTCCCGGCGTTGCTGATTAGAAACCCAATATCTAAAATTTTGAAAATAGTCCCTCAATTAAAAAAAAAAAAAAAAAAACAAAAATTTAACCATTTTTAGATGTTGAGAAAAAAATAGAGTAAAAAAAAAACTGATTTTAGATATTGAGAGGGAATAGTCACAATTTATTCATTATTATTATTTGACAGGACAATTTTTAAACTTTATAGAAAATTCAAGATTAAAAATAAACATTTGATAGTTGAATGACCAAAATAGAACAAAAATGATAGTTTAAGGACTAAAATTGGACTTTTAAAAGTTAAAAACCAAAATTAAATTTTCATGATAGTAGACAAACCAAAATAGTATTTTAACCTAAAAATTTTAAACAAGTAACTAGTTATATTTTTTAAACAAAGTAATCTGCCTATCAATCTTGATAGTAACTTAGTACATCTATGGTTAATTTGTTGATTTGGATCTGATTTTCAAAGTTGGAGATCATGTTGCACTTAAACCAGACAGAACAAAAGTACAAGTCTTATAATGGTGAGATATCAAAGGGGAAAAATTCCCAAATCTTTGATAGATTTTGGTGTCAATTCTTGATTTACAAAAGAATTGAACGTCATTTCCCTAGAATTGTAGTGCTTCATTTCATGGACACAAGTTGAGAAACAGAAACTATCAGCTTCCACGTTTCTCACTCACAGTGGTCAATCAAATCATGTTAATAGTTAGCCTAATAGCCATTTTAGAGTTTTAAGATATAAGATATTATGAGATCAATCCAAAATGACTATCTACTTAAAAAATATTTTTTCCTTTTTTTTACATATAAATATTGTATTGTTTTGTTGTCCTATGAAAATTGTGCAGGCGAGTAAAAACTAACGGAAACACTTGTAGATAGTGTTTTATTATGTTAAATAACAAGATAGATAAAGTTATATTAAATTATATCAATCAATACTAAATCTTCAAAATATCTTTAAAAATAACTTTTAGTTTTTAAAATAATTGTAAAGTCTTTACCATTGTAGTCATGTCATATATTGACAATATTTTCCTTGATATTTTTTCCTAAATTCAACATACTAGCTAAGAGGTTATAGATTTGAGATTTCAACCTACAATATTATTGATCTAAAAATCAACCCACAATTTTATTTTCTTTGGTATAATGCTTAGTAAGCATGAACCCATTTCAGAATATCAAAAAGGCAAGTCCTTATTTATATTGACTTTGTTTGCTTGCTAAATAAAATAAAGTCAAATCCAAAACCTCTAAATTAAAAACATATATTTAGCGTCCAAGATTTTATTAAAAGGTGTATAATTCTCCAAATATTTATAAGATACGCAAGTTATTCCTCTTATTATCAAATTGAAATATATGTTCGCATTATACTTCACAACATATAGGACTCTTTTAACACCATCAGTTTTTACTCTAAAAAAACTTCATCATTTAGCCCATTTCAGAATATCAAAAAACAATTCAAGCAGTTAAAGAAAACTTTACAAATATCTTATTCAAAAAAAAAAAGAAACTTTCAGGGTCGAATTTTAGATGGTAGTGCAAAAACTCAACGTTGAGTGTAAAGGAAGGTCTTTTAACTTCCAGGGTTCTTTTTTCCTTAAGATTAATTGTACTTACAGAGAATCTATTTTATTTCATTTTTTGAAAAAAATTAGTCATTAGGTTTAGGTTTCAGTTTAATCCATCTATTTAAAAAATAAACATTTTTACCACTAATATTTTAATAATACTTACTTTTAGTCTTTATGTTTAGAGTATAGTTTAATTTTGATTCTTATATTTTAAAATTAAACATTTTTACCTATAGCAATACTTACTTTTAATGTTGTGTATTTTTTAAAAAATTTGAAGTCACGTAAAAAAAAATCAACTTATCAATATATTAAAATTTAAAATTAGCCTAATCAACATTAAGTGCATAGAGATCTGAATTTAATTGAAATATCAT
This sequence comes from Cyclanthera cordifolia, assembly GCA_037832605.1. Classification (NCBI taxonomy): domain Eukaryota; kingdom Viridiplantae; phylum Streptophyta; class Magnoliopsida; order Cucurbitales; family Cucurbitaceae; genus Cyclanthera; species Cyclanthera cordifolia. Next base: position 12,276,973 of record JBBMEG010000009.1, on the reverse strand, counting down.
GAGTAAAATTATTCAATTTTGAAACATAAAAATCAAATATAAATTAAACTCTAAACTTAAAAATACTAAAAATATATTTACTTTCCCTCCGAATACATTCTATTTTTAAGATTAAAATAATAATAATGAATAATATTTTAATGTGAAATGTCAAGGTTGATAATCCATTAAACCTACCTATTATAAGAACCATAATTAAAAAGAATATCATATGGTTAAAAAAAAAAAAAAAACCTTTTGGTTGCATTTAAGCAATTTTAATATATATTTGTTAAAATAAAATTAATAATAAAAAATTCTCTTTTTACTTTCCTTTGATAAAATCAATTGAAAAACATTTTTTTTCTTAAATTTCAATAAAACTCAATTATAATAATTGAGATAACAACAGGATTCGTTACAAAATGTAATAATAATAAAAATAATAAATAGACTAATTTGATAACAACAGTACTAAAATGATAAATAGACTAATTTTAAATATTAAATATTGATTAATTTAGTCTTGACATGATTTTTTTTTTTAATAAATACAAAAATTAAAAAAATGCAACAATACAACAAAAAAAAAAGTATTATTAAAATGTGATAGATACAAATATTTAATTCTAAATCATAAGACCATCCTAAAACTAAGACACCAAACTTAAAGAATAGTGATTATACCATAAAATTTTCATTAAATTCTCGGTGGGAAATATGTAAATTAAATGCTTGAATCATTAATATCTTGAATCATAATTGAGATGTGACAAAAAAGAAAAAGAAAAGTTGTCCTAATGTTGGAAAAATAAGCGGAAAAAATATTTAGGCAAAAAATAAATAAATAAATAAATAATAAAATATGTATAACAAATTTCTAAAAATATTTTCTATATATCAGAAAAATTTGTTACTTATGTAAACTGATCAAAATATCATCGCCTCAATCAATTCAATTGATAGCCTTCAATTAGTAATTTAATCGGTAGACTCAATCAATTTGTCGATAGATAATCAGCTCACTAATCATTATTAATTAATTTGTTGAAAAGAAGAGTAAAATTGAAAGTTTTGAAAAACTAACGAAAATCTGCTACATACAAATTATTTTTTAAAAAATGTTATAATTAAAATAGATGAATGAAAAAGTTAATATCAAGAGGATAATTAAAAAAAAAAAAGGGGGGCTTGTTGTGAAATGGAATATTGCAAAGGACAATTTGCTTGCTTCTTTTTTTTTCCTTTTCTTTTTCCTCCGTCTCCACTGGCTAGTTTAATCAAATACTTAGTTTTCCTTGGTTTCAACTTTAAGAATTACAACTATATACACGACGTAATAAGATGTATTATAAAGTAAGACGGACACAAAACCCTCGACTCAATAATACATAAAATTACAAACAAATTTCTAAATTTGTTTTAAAAAATGAATTATAATGTGCGGAAAATTATAAGGAGCAAAGGTTAAAAAATTAAAAATTTAATAAATAAAAATAAGATATTGAAAGGGAAAAAGACATGTAAGTAAATTAATCTAAAAGTATCATTTTTATTTATTTGTAAAATTTGTGTTTTTTGTCGGAATGAGGAGGCAGAAAAAGATGTCAAATGCAAAAGGAAGCTTTCATAGCAATCGGCAAGTAGTAATTAAGATGGACAAGTAATATTTTATGAACATTGCTTGCCCTTTCCTAATTGGATGTGGTCACAGCAAGAGATAAAGAAGAGCTGGAGAGAGAGAGAGAGAGAGAGAAAGAGATAGAAGGGAAATTAGGAAAACTAAGCAGTGATTAAAAGGGGAAAATCAAGAATTTAAGTGTTTTGGTGCAACAAATTTTCAATCAAAAGAAAGAGCCCCACAACACTAGAAGCAATAATTGGTGCTCTTTTTTTTTTACACAATTATTTCTACCATTTTCCTCTCAACTTTCCTTTTCTCCTTTGTAATCATCAACCTCTCAGTGTTCACTATTACAATAAGGGAGGATCTTGAAAATGTGGGAAATCACAAAACATATGTAAAATATATGAGTTATTCATCACATTATCAACTCGTTTAAAGATGAAACCTCGTATGAAAATAAAAAACATGACTAGGTAATGGGTAAAAACAACAACAAAAAATTGAACTACGGTCCATGAATGATGAATCCAAAGATACATCATCTCAAGAAAAAAATGTTGAAAATCACATATCAAAAAGTGAGACGCCCTTGCAATCTTCACAATATACATGTACTCCTTTCATTGTTTTAAGATGGAACTCCTTGTCTAAAATTCTTTTGCCTTTTATTTTATATTTTTTAGAAAAGCAGCTTTAGAAGTAGAGAAATCCAAACCAGATGCTTTAAACCAAGCTATTTTAATAGCTTTCATGGGTTAGGGGCAACCCTTAGCTAGTAAGCAGCTTGATTTCCCCACCTCATGAGGTGAGCAGAAAGCTCTCTGCCTTCTTCTAATTCCATAATTTCCTAATCTCTTTGATAGAATTATCATTATGAGACTTATCAACGACGATAAGAATATGTTTAGGGTGTAGGGAATCTTACATGAACTATAATTGTCTGTGTTTGAAATGTAAATTACATGAATTATAACCGTCTGTTTTTGAAGTGTAAATTAATTATAAGTGAGAAATGAAATGATTGTGTGTGGATGAATTATAGGTCGTACGATTTAAAAAAAAGGAGACTGAGATGAATGGTTATCAGTATTCATTCACCAAGTAAAGAGCTCCAATAGAAATTTTAGAACTTCAAACATATTTTTATTAGTTTTAGGGGGTGATTGTATTGGGAGGAGAAGAAAGGGAAGAGTTTACCTCCTTGTTTGTTTTTAATAGATCATAATCTCTCTCCAACTCCTTCTCAACCTCTCTTCAACTTCTCTCCAACTTCTCATCAAATTTCAAATCTAACTTTATATCAAATTTCATCTAAAATAAACATCTTCTCTCCTAAGCACAAATCTCCAAAAAAGTTTATGCAACCTCTCCTCTCTAAAACATGAATCTTCAAACAAGTAGTTCATATTCCCAAATTACTTCATTTCTTTTTCTTCCTTCATCTTCTCTCCTCGCTTATTCTCTCATCAATCCCCAAAATCTTAGAAAGATATAGACAACTTTAAAAATGTAGGGGTTAACTGGTAAATATACCAACAGTTGATAGTACTTTCATGATTTAGTCTACTTTTTGAAACTCCTTGTTTCTTTTGGCCCAGGGAGAAAGTAGGAATAAAAGAAAAATAAATGAAAAGAAGCAGAGGCCATGGTTGGGGAGATAGAGGATGATGAAATGAAAGAAAATAGTGAATGTTTCTGTGCTGAGAAAGGGAAAGTGAGAGAAAAAAAATTACTTTTCTCAAAGAATTTGTCTGCTTTTCGTTGTAAGCTTCAAGATTTGTCATAAATTTCTCAGACTTCCATCGCAATTTCCGGGATTTGTATAACGTGCCTACCCCTCCAGTTACTCTCACTCCAGTCTTCACATCAATTCCTTTTTCTTTCTACATTATTTGTGAAGTTTGGAAAAAGAGGATAAGATTAAAATTTAAAATTAAATAAAAGTGTGATACTGAATCACAGGGGTTGTAAATAACTGCCCCTCGAACTCCATAATTTATGTAATAGTTAGAACTTAGAATTAATTGTTTTTGTTTTGTTACAACTTTGTGGGCATGTTTGACTATGACAGAAAGGGAAAGAAAAGATAAATGAAAAAATTGTAAGTATAAATAAGTAATTGATGTGAAGAAATCGTGGATCAAGCCAAACAATAGGAAGAGATCTCTTCCCTTCCTTATCAACCCTTCCCACCACGCCAAACATACAATGTGAGTTTTGTAGAGCCCTAACTTCACAAGCCACCACCATTTTACTATTGAGCTAGTAAGTTCAATTTTAAACCATCTCTAAACCTTTACAATAAAGGTTTACTTGTCGTCGTTGGGATAGTTCCTATTCCTCATGAATTTTTATTTTGTTTCAGGTTTGAGAGAAACAAAACTGAAAAAATTAGAGAAATGAGAGAGAAGTTAAAATGTTATTAAAAGTGTCTTCGGAGTTTAGAGCTTCAAAGACTATCCATCAAACACTTACTGAAAACACTATTTTACAAGTGTTCTTTTTATATACGTGAATACCTAGAACAACTAATACATACCAAACTATTCCTACGGAAAAGAACGTCCTACCTTACAACATTTAGTTATCAAAAAAATCTAAAAAATTAATTTTTAAGTAGGTTGATAACCATAGATTGAACTTATAACTTTTGATTGTTCAAGACCCTCTTGACCACTCAACTGAAATAGCCTAAAGTATTTCAGAAGAAACATATAATTAAACTAGAAACAAGGAGTCCAAAAGACAAAAGTCACACAAGCTTGAAAGAAGTCCAGTTTTTTTGTGGTATAAAGCAGAGAAGTAATTTGTGGTATAAAGAAGTGGATAGACATGGCATGGCATGAGGTGCAATAGCAGATAGGTGATTTGAAGTCATGAATGGAAAGATAGAGACAAACTTTTCCACACTTCACATGCCTTAATTACTGTTTTGTCTTTTATCAAACACCTCAAGTGCACCTCCCACTATCATCATCATATTCTCCCCTAAATCTCTCTCCATGACCTAAACAGACTTCTATAAATTCAAGATCCAACCGAACACAGAGATCACAACCACGAGCAGAGAAGAACAAATCGCAAAACAATAAAGAAAGAAAAAAAAATGGAGAGTCGTTGTAACGAACCTGAGAAAACCGCCAAAGACGTCTCACTGCAAGAACTCAGAGACAGGCTTGCAGAGTTCGCTCGAGTTCGAGGATGGGAACAATACCACAGCCCTAGAAACCTGCTCCTAGCACTTGTAATAAATCAATCAAACAAACAAACAATACACTGAGAAATCAACAACTAAATCTCCAATTTCGACCTAAAAACAAACAAAATGAGTACATAGAATATAAATAATCCGAATCTTACATAATTTTTATGTCGTTATTGATGGAATCGCAATCGTTTTCAGGTTGGCGAGGTCGGAGAGCTATCGGAAATATTCCAGTGGAAGGGAGAGGTGGAAAGGGGGCTGCCGAACTGGAGCGCGGCGGAGAGAGAGCATTTGGAAGAAGAGGTCTCCGATGTGTTGCTCTATTTAGTGCGTCTCGCCGATGTGTGTGGCTTTGATCTCGGCCATGCCGCGCTTTCTAAGATTGTGAAAAATGCGAACAAATATCCTGTTGCCGGCGCCGCTTTTGCTCGCGCGCTGCCATGAAACCTTCGCGCCCTTCCATTTCGTTTCTTATTTTCTTTTTTCTTTTTTTCTTTATTTTTTTTCTCAGATTTTGTGCCTGTTTTTTAATGGATAAATAAAAGAAGCCGTTTGGATATTACCATAAATAGTTTAGAAGTTTGTATTTTAAATATATTTCCAGACTTAAAAAATATCTTTTGAATTTGTATCACGCGATTATTATGTCCATTCATCGATATTATTGTACTAAAAATAACCGTTTGTCCACTTTATTTGATTATTTTTTAGATAGATATTTTACATTATATTCGGGTACTCTAGACTTAAAAATATATCAACTACAAATTATTGTCATAAATAGATTTCGAATCTAGAATCTTGAGCATTCCTCGAATTCAAATTTTCAACCAACTGCGTCATCCCTACCCAGTTTATTTTGAACTTTCCTAGGGAGGACGATTTTTTTCTCTTTCTCTATTATTACTGAGGATTGTGTTGGTTTGATTGTTGAATTGGATTGGAGTGGTTCTTGATTTCAAAAATTAAATAATAATAATAATAATAATCTTTTAATATTATAGTACTAAAAATAATTTGTTATTATTAATGGACAAATTTCATTGGATATATTTTTTGAAGAAAATAATTAACAGACAAAATTTTGTTTTTTCTTTTCCTTGAAAGGGGGTGTTTTTTTTTTTGTTGGTTAGAAAATAGCTGAGACAAGTAGATGGATTAATATAAGTAAGTATTTGTTTAAAGATTGATGTTTGTAGTGGTTGAATAATTATACTTATTTGATAATTTGTATTGATAATGGTTGCGTTATATATTTGATGTGAAATTTGATGAAATGATTTGATAAAAAGTTTGATAAATAATTAAAAGTAATTATTTACTATCAAATACAAACCAGTAATTTTTTTTAGTAACTACAAAAAAAAAAAACATGGTCATTGTCATTTTTTATTTTCATATTTTACATTTTTATTTTCATATTTTACATCTCCGTGCACAATGAATACTATTGAATTTTCTTAATTATCTTTTCTTAATTAATTGATTGTTTTCTTAAAATGTGAAATATCAAAGTTGTTTTTTCCGCCGTTATTCTCTTTTTGAAATTTTGCAGCTGTCGGAGACGATTACTAAATCAAACAAGTAATGTGTTCCTAATTAATATTTTATTTTATTTTATGTGTTTATTGTTAGGTTGTATTATTGGTAAATTCGCCATAAACCCATTAAATATGCACATCCATATTCTTAATTACATCATTAATATGTTTTTAAAAATTGTATTGATAACTGTTATTGAACACTAAATATTATTGCAACAACGTCATAATAATATTGTTTTTGTTGAAATTATTATATAACAACAAAAATATTGATTTATAATATTTATAGTATCAATACCTATGGGTTATTATAATATTGATACCATTAATAATAGTATGATATTGCAATAGTAATTTAAGCATAAATAAGGTGTGCCGGTATACAATATTCGATATTATACAATATCGGATATGAGATACACTTTTATCGTAATTACTGTTTACGTAACTTCCTTATAATGAATTTCGGTTTTCTAAACTCATAATCAATACAAATTTAGTATTTATAATAAACACAACATATTTTTGTATGGAGAAAAATGTAATGTATTGATGTTATATAATAGCTCACAAACAATATATTTTGTGTAATACAACAACTCAATGTATTTATGAAACATGTATTGTAATATAGTATTAATATTTATGTTAATAGTATTATAATAAAATCATGTAATTTTTCAATTTTATATCCGCACAAAATTAAGATTTCATGAGAGCGTTATCACCCATCATGACAACATTTATGTAGTTCTGTCGAAAAATTTGAGAGATAATATATGAATCAAAGTAAAAAGGTTTATTAATATTGAAAACGGTCAGAAAGTATAAGAAACGAGCATCATAAACTATTCAAAATAAATATAATAGTTGCCGACATTTCATTTGTTGTTATTCTTTTCTTAAAAAAGGTATATACAATGTTATTGTCGAATATAATCGAAAGCTTGAACACAAAATCACATATTCAAATCATATGGAGATGACAATGCCTTATTTATATTGTATTTTTTGCATAAAGTATGAGACAACTCGAGACTTTTTTATCCAATACTTTTGAATTTTATTTTTTACATAATTGCTAGTCAAATACTAATTTTCATGATCGGATTCATGACCTGTTGTTGAACTAAACTACCACAAAATAAAAAAGGTAAATACTTTTGAAACTTTTTTGAGTTATACAATCATAGATAGATTCAATATATAATTTAATTACTTTGGTAATTGGCATGACTTTTTACCCTCAAGCGGTGTTTGTTTAAAAGTTTTTAATGAATTTTTACCTGAATTTTTACAACTTATATTTAAACAATCACATTTAAACCAACTATCAAAATCACTCAAACTTATTGTTTATTTACAATCATTCAAAACAATCATTTATTTTTTATCATCCATTTGTTTATAACCACTTATTTTTAATATATACATGGACAATTGTTTGCAACATATATATTTATATAAATCTTCATTTAAACAAACTACTACTTACCACTCTTCTATAAATAATTATGTAATTATGTACAAATTTAAATTTTTAATAACTCAAAATAACATCCGGTTTTATGAGCTTCTGTCGCATCAAGTTTGAATTACATACAAACATTTATTTGTCTCTATTTTATTTGCAATAAAAACATGATCAAACCTAATGGTTACTAAGAAAGACATCTCCTCTAAGAAAAACTGATTTAAAATGATCAAACAAACTGTGAATGTGTTCACGAGGATGACTCAATTGATTAATAGTTTGAGCTTTGAATATATGCTCCCGACCTATCTGTCACATTAATTTGTAGTTTTCATTTTTTTTTGTGATTCATATGACTGGCTTAAGGATAGCATGATTACCGGGTAAAATGTTAATATCTCAAAAAAAAAAAAAAAAAACTGTGAAATGCACTATTTAAACTGCGAACTGTAAACTCTAACCAAGACCTTCCTTACCTAGAGATGAAAATGTTTCTCAGACTTCTGCCTCTCTCATTTAGTATTCAAAGGGGTCGGCTCCAATATATCTGTACGATCTCGAACTCTGCATTTTTAGCAAACCAATTACAAATGTCGAAATCTGTGCATACCAAGGTGATGGATCTT
>JBBMEG010000009.1:12238942-12257690 GCA_037832605.1 Cyclanthera cordifolia | reverse complement strand
CGATTATCCTAAATTATTAATGGTGGTCCAAACACACTCTAAGTAATAAACATGGGTTACCTAATTGTCAAAAATACTATATAAAAAAAAAATTAAAGGGTTGTAAATTCACATAATGATTACAACCTACCTAAAAATTAGTTTATTATTGACATTCAAATATTATACAATTAGACTGTATATGATGAAAGAACAGTAAAGATGTTCACAAATTAACTAGCCGGTATGTATATATGTGTGTGTATACTAAAGTAATTAACAATAGCTTAAGGAGATGTTTGGATTAAGATTTAAGAGTATTTATTATGAGGGTTTATTTTGAGTATTTAAAAGTAATGATTGCATTGAAAAGTCTGTTTGGATGTAGTTTTTAAGAGTATTTAAAATTAGTGTTTATTTTGAGTAATTAGAAGTAATGATTGCATCGAAAAGTTTGTTTGGATGTAGTTTTTAAAATCATTTAAAATTAGTATTTATTTTGAGTATTTAGAAGTAATGGTTTCCTAATGATTATAGTTAAAAGCTTGTTTGGATGTAGTTGCTAAGAGTATTTAAAATTAATATTTAGATTGAAAATTTATTTTAAGTATTTAGAAGTAATCATTAATAATGATTACTGTTAAAAACTTCTTTGGACGTAATTTTTAAGAGAATTTAAAATTAGTATTTAGAATGATAATTTATTTTAAATATTTATAAATAATAATTGCAATAAAAGACTTTGTTTTGATGTAGATTTTTTAGAGTATTTAACAAATTCGAATTTGAAATCTAGTACCAAACATCCCGTAAAGCATTTCAACGTTAAGTATCGACCTCTGTCAAAATGGCACGTTGGTGTGCAAAATGGTAATAAATGCTTAGGGGCGGATGAGATATCCAAATGGAACAACAAAAACAAACAATGCCAAGTTGTCGTTTGGGCAAAGAATAATTACTGTTGTTGTTTTTTAAGCCAAAGGCTGCTTCGAGATTTCCCTCTGCCGACAAATTGAAACTCAAACAGATCGATGGATTGCGATGTAACCAAGACAGACTTACTTAACAAAAACACGATGATTTACGTAATTCACTAACAGTGACGCCTACAGAAAAGGAAAAAAACAAATTTATTTTATTAAAAAAATACGAGTTTAGCGACGACCCTTCTAGAAGATCACTCCAAAAGATCAACTTAACCTAACCCAACCTACTTAAACAACCTAAAGGCTTGGCCCGGTCGGAAGGAAGAAGAAAGTCGACCCGTTCCATTCGCACCACAAGCTTTTTGACTATCTCATGCTGCAGAATCGGCCAAGTACTAGCTTCAGGCTTCGGGTGCATTAGACTCACCCGCTGCATTAGCTGTAGTCTCGATCAGTGCACATTAGCCCCAACCATCACATTAGATCACAGGAAGCAGGTTACCTTCCAAGTATGATATGAACTACGAGAAAGCTTACAAAGAAGAATAGACTTGTTTTAAAACGTTAATCAAACTAATTAAGGTTAGATTTTTAAAAGATGTCGTAAAATGTAATACAACATAAGACTTAATACACAAAAGCTCAAATATTACGAAAGCATAAACTCAATTATTCCCTACTTGCTGACCAGACAACGAGACTCACAACAAAATAATTGTGAGACATCATAGTTCAAGACATATCTTAATAAGACATATCTTAATAAGACATGTCTTTAAGAAAATGTTATTTTTAAAAACATTAACCTGGATTTTTAAATCCAATTACCTATTTGAGTTCGCTGATGAATTTTGATTACTATAATGTATAATATAAATTTTCAGTTCGTAAATCATTTTGTAACGAGTGAACTAATGAGTCTATTTTATAGGATCTAACATTTTCAATATAAAATCTTATCTTCTGTATATCAAAGTTTATCAATTAATTTAAGAATTAGTGTTTTATTATTATTTTCTTTTCATTTTACGTTACATATTTAAAAATTAATTTTTTATTAAATATTTGAGTGATATTTGATTTAAAAAAAAAGGGTTTATGCTTAGAGAATTTTGGTGGGCAGAGTTGAAGTTGAGGGTGGAATATAGAACATGTAGGGCAGCCTTTGTGCCATTGGAAGGAATAGTTTCACTGTCTGAGTAAACAGAGGCATTGAAATTATTTTGGAACTGTCTAAACACAGTCCAGCTTCGAATAGACTCTTCCACTTTTTGGTGGCTGAGAATTGCCTCCATTTTTTAATCTCTATGTATATATGTATATGTATGTATGTATATGTATGTATGTATGTATGTATGTATGTATATGTATGTATGTATGTATGTATGTATATATATATATATGTATGTATAAGTGTGTGTGTATATATATATATGTATGTATACGTGTGTATATATATGCGTATACTTACTATTTTTATGAGTTAGATTATACGATATTTTAATGTTAAATAAATTATTTTTATTATGAATTGAATTTGCCATCTCTTATATTCGTACGACTAAGATAGTTTCGAGTTTTTAAATTATTAGTGAAGAAAATTTTATTTTATTATTAATATTAATGTTTTTTTTTTTTTTCGTGTTTCTATCTCAATTTTGTTTGTTTATTTATGAATTATCCTTTAACTTTTTTGGACGAAGATGTAATGCATTGTGTCGATGTGGAAGATGTTCTCTCGAAATTGGTATTTAGGAGAAAGCGTGTAAGTCACACTCGAATGTGATAAGTCTGAACAACAAATCATTTATACATTACGATGACTTAGTATGTGTAAGTGAGAATAAGTCAAGCTTTCTCCCAATATGGTAAGGATATCCCAAAAGAAGATTAAAACATACATGAGGACGAGACGAGCGCGCTCACAAAGATATTATAGAGACGAGACTCCTATTGTTGAGGACTAAGGCATAAACACGCTCACAAGCAGACTAGGTAGGGCGTCAACCTCACATGTGGAAGAGAAAATGAAAAGGGTGTTGCAACAGCAAGTGATGCTTACATTAGAGTATTTAGCTAGTTTTGGTCGCCAGCATTGTCACGGTTCGGGAAAAATAAAGAAAGTTCTAAAGGCGCGTAAAAACAAGCGCCAATCGACGCGCGGGCGTATTACTCTCATTTGTTTGTTTGTCCGTCTTGCCCGCGCTTTTGTTCCTCAAATTTCGATTCTTCCACTCTCTTCATCATCGCCTTCGTTTGAACCCTAAATCAATCCACTCCATGGATATCACAGAAGAGCAACGAAAGCGAGCCGAATCAAATCGTTTAGCTGCCATAGCCAAACGCAAAGCACTGATCGAATCTTCCAACGGCCAATTTCAAGCCCATGACCCATGGAAGCTTTTCAAATGTCGTAAGCTTTCCACTGAGTTGAATGCTGCCAATACAGCCCGATTGTCGACAAGCTTAGCCGAAATCAATACACACTTTCCCGAGAGATTTCGAGTAAGGTTGGAAATTTGCTCCCCAGACTCGTTCTCGATCACGCCGGAAGCTTTGGAAGGTTGCGTTTACCCAGGAGAGGAGAATTGCTTCAGGAAATTGAGCGACTGTTTATCTGACGTATGGATTTCTGGGATTTTTCTTATCGCTGTCCATGTTTGCTGAGTCTCATGAATGAGAAATTAGTGTAAAAAAGTGATACGTTTTGATTTGTTGCTGTTTTTCAATTTAAATTTTCTTCAACCAGGAAACTCGTGATTTACAGTTGCTTTAGTTTTTCTTCCCACCTGCATTTTTCTAGCTTGTTGGTATAGTTCTTCACATCTTAGAGAAGATGAATACTACTTTATTTGTTTATCTTCCCCTGACAATGTTTACACGACTTTATTTTCTTACAGCCTGCGCCTTTATGGATATATCGCCAACTTCAAGATCACTAACTTGTAGAATTTAATGGATCACAGTGCATCGCTTTTTTTTTTGTCCATGCTGGCTTGCGCGAAGCTTGACTATTCTCATACAACATTTGAATGTCAATGAATCCAAACTTTTTGGTTTCTTTAAGTCCTTCTGACTACGAGACTATTCATATTAGTTACAGTGCATCACATTCGAAATTTGAAATTTGCCTTGTTTGACAATATTTGAATTATGAGCGGCGTCTCTTTCACCCTCTCAAATAATATCACAATTCTGAGTTTATTGCATCATGTCATCTGACTGATTTGTGTTTAGAATGTTTGAGTTTTTGTAAATTTGTAAATCTGACTCCATTTGTTATTTTCTCAGGTTACACATTCTCACTACACTCAAATTGTAGGTGGAGGAAAGGCTTGTGTTTATACGTTGAGAGATTATTGTCCTGTTTTGAAGTGTTTAAAGAACTACAAGGACATTGATGTCGAAGAGATACCATGGACAACATTTAACGTTGTTGAGAGACTCTCATACTCATTTACTTTAGGTCGATGGATGCCGTGCAGGCCAGAGCATCTTTCAGATGAGAAGGTTGATGAACTAATAAGGAAGTTACCTGATCGGTTATTGAATAGACTGTTACCTTTCCAACTTGATGGCGTAAGGTTTGGCTTGCAGAGGGGTGGTCGATGTTTGATAGCTGATGAAATGGGCCTTGGGAAAACATTGCAGGTACTAAATTATAAATGAACTCATGCGCTTCTCAGCTACTCTTTTGTCAATTGGTTTAGTGAATGTAAATGGCTTGAAAACTGCTGCAAGAAGAACCGTCTTGTGTACAGAACAGATTCCTACGGCCTATTCCTGCATTTGATCTAACTCTGTCTAACGTAGTAATAAAGATATCTATTTTATTGCTTCCTTATCATTGTAGGGCTAGAGCCTCTTCAACGTTAGATTCCATCCATTGACTTTGAAAAGCCTTGGTGTTGTTGAAAATTGAAAAATCACTGATGGCAAGGAAAAATAATATAAGCGAAGCCTGATTCAACCATCTTTCAATTAATTTAAACACGTCCCAGCCAAATTTCACTCAACTACCTTTGGCTTGTCCCAACTTGAGCTTAAATCTTCTAACAAATGCAGCTTGTGGCAGATTGAATTGGGCCGGGTTTCTATTGATTTAAAGTTTTTCTATTTAATGAACAATTAGAAAGGCTTCAAGCACCAATTTTTTGGATGATTATGTGATGAAGTCAGTCTGAAAGAAGACATTTTTTCTTTGGGTGGGGGAAGAAGATAGTTTTAGCCTTCTAAGTTTGAACTGCTATAGTTGAGCCTGCCCACCGGCCACCCCAACAAATTATCTACATAAATTGTTCTATAGTTAACCAAATGATACATTTTACTGATTTATTTGTTTTTCCTCAAAATTATCTCGAGTGAATTATAGAAATTGTGTGCGGTTAAGTTTTGAGGGAAGGTCAGCTAGTTTACTTGGTGTTTACACACATACATTTACTTTCTTCTTGTAATTATTTGCACTAACGCAGTTGGTCCCCCTGAGTGTAGCATATGTCCTAAATCATGATATTGATTTTGTTTACTTATGTACGAAACCCATGTATAACATATATTTGTGTGTGTGTGTGTGTGTGTGTGTATATATATATTTTAGTATCTTCCAAGACAACATCTTTTACACCTTCGTTTACCATCTCTGCTTGTCAAAAAGGTGGTTATATAAGTTCCGTCTTCTTTATTTGTCTTCAGGCAATCGCAATTGCTAGTTGCCTCATGGATGAAGATGGTTCCATACTCATTGTTTGCCCTGCTGTTTTACGTTTTTCTTGGGCAGAAGAACTAGAGCGTTGGCTTCCATCTTGTTTGCCTTCTGATATACATCTTGGTATTATATTCTTGTATATGTTTTATCCAAAAACTAAAAAAAGAAGCAAAATTAACAGTCTTCATCCAAGGTTTAACAAAAAATATACTAATCTTGGCAAGCCAAAGAAGTTTGTTCCTTGACACTTCCCCTTAATTTTTTTAAAAGGTGATTGACTGAATGCAGTTTCTCAACGGAGAGTTCTCCCGTGGGGGTCTGGGGGTTATATATCGCTCGGGCGCCACGTTACCCATCCAATTCCCTCGTTATCGACACAATACGAAATAACAAAATGTTTCAATTTTGTTTGTCACCTATTTCAAAAGAAATAACAAAAATGAGTTATATTTGTATGAGACAATGTTTGATGATTTTTAAACCGTAGAGGGAGATCCATGGTTATGCATAAGATAAGAGATAAGACTGTTGCCATCATTGCACGTTCATAGATTTTTTGGCTGTGGTCTTCAGTTATAATTCCCTAGACAGTAGACACAATTTGAATTGGAACTGTCATCAGACAATTATTTTGGCTTCTGAAGTTTTCTGGAGACTGTCCAGCATACTACCTTTATTAGAGTGCCCTACACAGTTTTTTGTTTACCACGCCACTAAGAATAAATTGAGGTTGGAGTTCTTTGTATTTTCCTTCTCCTTGCAGGCGATGCCTTATCTCAATATTTCTTTCAAATTAAAATTTTCACGTTTCTTAAAAAAGGCCAAACCATTAAATTTGTTATCAGTTTTGTTTTTGCAATACTAATGTTCATGTGCAATATGAATATTGTCCTCTTTCTTACAACTCAGCAATTTATTATTTCCAGTTTTTGGTCATCTGGACAATCCTTGCAATTTATCAAAATTCCCAAAGATTGTGGTTATATCATATACAATGCTTCACCGTTTGCGTAACAGCATTCTTCAGCAGAAGTGGTCTTTATTGATTGTTGATGAATCACATCACGTAAGATGTTCCAAGAAGTCATCTGAACCTGAAGAGGTAGAAGTCCATATCGTATTCAGTATATTTTAGTTAGATGATGCCTTTTTCTTTTACCTCAGTAGAAATTTCTTGAAGGCGATTTTCTTTTTTTGTTTTTTAACATTTCTTTGGGTTGTCTGCTTTTATTTCTGCAATGGCCATATTGTTAGCTTCATGGTTTGTATTGAGTCTTAAATACATGATCAATACTATCAATTTGAACCACGCTTCTTCTACTAATGTTTTAAGAAGAAATTAGATTGTTTTTAAGGCTCAATACAAACCATGAAGATAACAATATAGCCATTGCAGAAATAAGAGTGTTATTTTTAGTATTTTATTTCAAGTTTTCGTGCCATAAAATTATCTGGTCAATATATATCATCATGTTGTAACCATTGGGGGTTGGCCTAGTAATCAAATATAGGCTTTGGGAATCATAAGGTACTCAAGGGAACGAGTTCAATCTATTTTGTTCATCTACCTAAGAATAAATCACCAATCAACCTAAAAGTTTAAGCCGATAGGTTGGAGTAATTTTAATTTTATCAACCTACAATGATTTATCCTCATTTTATTTTATTTTTTTTAAAAAGATAAATATTCTTGCATGGACTTCTAAAAACAATGCTTGCATAGAGGAAGTGTGTTGTAACACCACTGCGTTCTTTCACAGATAAAGGCTGTTCTTGATTTGGCAACAAAGGTGCAGCATATTATTCTTTTATCTGGAACTCCTTCTTTATCAAGGTTGTATTATAACTTTCTCAAAGTGAATTCTCTTATGGTCTCAAGAGTGTTGTTTTTTCTCATTGAAGATATGACTATCATATGTTATTCTATAATTTTCTCATTGAAGATATGACTATCATATGTTATTCTATAATTTTCATTTTAGTTTCTATTCAATATGACATCTCACTTCAAATTTTCCTAGGTGATCATAGGCCATATGACATTTTTCATCAGATAAACATGCTATGGCAAGTTTTCTTCAACTTTTACATCTTAGATCTGAATTTAATGACTTATTCTAATGATCTGATTTTGTCAGTAGTTCACTCTCTCTATTGTGCATTTGCTGTAGGCCCGGTTTGCTGGGAAAAACCAAGTATGAATTTGCAAAAACGTACTGTGCGGCTAAATTTGTTTGTACTTCTCGAGGGAAAACTTTTAAGGTACGGACTTGGAGTTCTTGTTGAAGAATATTCTGTCTTCCTAAATCTCAAAGTTAAAGAATCTGAATGTGGTGGTCCAAAATTTAGTGAATGAAGAGGGAAAAGAAAGAGAAGACAAAAATGGTTGGGGCTTTTTGGATAGTACAATATATCTAGGAATCTAAACATACAGAAGTAAGAAAAACAAGAACATCAACTACCATGAGGTTATTTTGTATTACAATCGTTTCCTGTCTGTTATTTACAATTTTTTGTACAAAAAACTTCTCTTTAATGTTGAGTAAAGGAGGAAAAGTTCTACAAACTCCGAAAGGGAGGAGAAATAAAAGTCAACAACAAATACATCTGAAAAGAGAAAAATCTGATAAGGGAGTTAAACAAATAAACCAATAACTAATCCAATAATTGTGGCTTTGCCTGAAATTCTAAGGAAGCTTGCGAATGAAACCTGAAATTGAGAAAAAGGCCCCCACCAAGATACGAAATCCAAAAGTGTGGTTACAAGACAATTTTCAAGTAATTTTTATGGTTACAATTTCTAAGTTTTGATAGAACTTTTGCTGCAGGACTTCTCAAAAGGCATTAGACTAAACGAGTTGAATGTGCTGCTCAAGCAAACTGTCATGGTGTGTACCTTTTCTCTATTACCTATTATGAGGACCTGGACAGTGGTGCTTTGCGAAGATGAGTGTCTTGTTGTGCCTAAAAGACATTGTTTGTCATATTGGTGGAGTTATAGTTTCTCTTTAACAATATGATTTATTTAAATTAGGAACGTATGTTACGTATCTAATTTTGGACACTGGACTGCTCATTTGGAATGTGATTAGAAAGATGATGATTCTTGTCATAATAACATTTTAGTCAGTGATAGCAAATAGACTGTCTTCCTTGGTAGAAGCCCCTTTTTGTTTCTGCATGAAGATTTTTTCTTAGTATTTTGGGAAATTCTATGTTTTTTCATTTCCATTTTCTAAGATAATTTTATGAAATTCAGAGTCTTTGCTTCTGTTTGTGTTGGCCTTAATTTCAGGCACCCGAAAAAAGGCATTACTTTTTTATAATTGTTTTTTAAAAATTTCAATGAATAAGACATTTGCTGCCTGAGACTTATATCGCTTATCTTCTTTATTTTTCATGTCTCAGTACGCATGATACAAATTTTCTATTATCATACAAATTTTTTTATTTCTTATTTTATTTTTAATGTCCGCTTCATGCTTAAAACTTGAACCCAACAAAGTAATTGTGCTTCGCACGCTTTTCATTAAAGAAAAATAGTTGTTGCTTTTTTTAGCATCTTGAATTGAAATTGTTACGCCTCTCCTAATTAGTTAATTGATTTGTTCCATTGTAGATACGACGTTTGAAAGAGCATGTGTTGGTTCAATTACCACCCAAACGCAGGCAAATCATAAGATTATTGTTGAAAAGTTCTGATATAGTTGGAGCAAAGGCAGCTACTAGGGAGGTCATCAATGGTGGTCATTATAGAAATGCTGCTGTAAACAAGACGGATGATATTTTGGAGGAAGAGGAGCCTGATGGTAAGCATGAGTGCATGACCATATCTTATTTGTTGTATTATCTTTGTCTCAATTAAATTTGTTTATACAGAAATTATTCATGCTCTTCCCAACTTGTGTTGTAGGGGTAGGGAAAGAAAGAAACTATTTTTATAACCAAGCCATCAATTACAAAAGCCCAAAAACAAGCCCACATAAAAGGGGATCCATCACTAGCTACGAGGATGGACCCCATACCAAGAGAGTATAAGTTGTATAACCAAGCTAACAATCACAAAAAGCCCAATTAACCAATGCTCATAAAGAACAATAGAGCTAGTCAACTCCTAAAAGATTCTCCTGAGGTCTGTCAATCCCTCTAGAGATCTTATTGATTAATAATTAATTAAATGTCTATGTACCAGTGTTTTTAAGGCTATCGCCTTTCTTTCCATTTTGCGCCTTGCATTGTCTTCACAGGAATGCATGTGTCTTGTCAATATTTTTTCATTAGCTAACTTAATATCCATGAAAATAACTTAGATTTAGCTTATGAAGAGCCCAACAACCATGCAAAATCTTTATTTAAATGCACTAGATCTCTTTAATTGTTATTTCAAAATATATTTTTATTTATTTTTTATTTTTATTCAAAGTTATTTGATTTAGAATCATAGTTTTGTTTTTGTTTGAACTTTTGGCTATCTTTAATTTTTTATACTAATAATTAAGTAATTTGTATTGTATATCTAATAATAAAATATAATAATTTGTGTGATTTATTATTTTTTAAAATTGAAATTTTTAGTATTATTCAGTAAGAATTTGAAGTTTTGTGGGAATAAGAATAAGTTTTCTATATCAACTTATGGTCTAAATATAGTATTTAATTATACATTTATTTGTTGCCCCTCGCTTCACTCGGGCTTCACCATGAGGCAATCAAAAAAAGTATCGCCTTGAGTTGCGCCTAGCATTTTGAAAACACTGTTATGTACCCTAAAGGAGTATCTGGTAAGCTTATCAAGCTAGTAAGATATGGTGGAAGTCTGATTATAGTTTTCATTTTCTTCTTCTATTTAAATTGTACGAACAACTTTTTAATGGTTGTTTTGTTGTCTGTGATATCTTAAAGCACACAACTTTGCTGCATGTATACAATAACAAATCAATTTAATGTTTCTAACTATTCTATTTTCAGATTCTTGTGTAACTGTAACTGATCACAATTGTTTTAGTTCTCCACCATCTCATTCCTTTATATAATACTATCGTCTATCGATTAATGGACAACAATTATGGCTTAACTATTATGGGTTGTTCTAGACTTTTAGTGGTCAAATAAAGATGTGTAAATCGTTAAGTGCTTGAGGTTTATGGGTTCAATCCACAGTGACCACCTATTTATGAATTAATTTCCCACCACTTATTTTGACAACCAAATGTAGTAAGGTAAGACCGTTATCATTTGAGAATAGTCAAGATGCGCGTATGTTAACCTGGACATTCTTGGATATGTAAAAAAATTGTGTTGTCTTTTTTTTTTGAGTTTATGCTGTTATTCTTATTATTTATTTATTCGATAGTAATTTTGAATTGGGTGTTCCCTGAATGTCTGTTATTTTGTTGGTGGTTAATTTGAAGTAAGATGCGGAAGGGATGAAAGACTCCATGGAAGGACACCATTTCAACTACTTTTTGGTCTTTCTATCTATTTTTTCTTTGACTTTGTTTTCCACTCTTTTTCAGATGGTGGAGATTGTGGAATTGGGAAACTCTCCTTTCATGAACTGGGTATTGCAAAGCTATCTGGTTTTCGTGAATGGTTTTCGATTCATCCAATTATTTCTGAATTAGATGGTTTGATGGACTTGGATTTGAAGTCTGATTCTCAAAAGATGATCATTTTCGCTCATCATCATAAAGTTCTTGATGGAGTACAAGTGAGATCCTCTCTAGTCTCTCATTTCTTCTAGGGGAATTTTGTACTGTTAAGTGTAAACTAGCTCGTTCTTTGTTCAAACCTTTTGCTCTTTCCAAGTCTTTGGTTGCAAATACCAGAAATTTTATGATACTTCGCTTATAATGGAGCTTTGTTATATTTCTTAGCTTTTCATTTTACGAATTGATGTAATTGCTCATGAAACTTGTTCTTTTAGTTTCTTGTTTGTATGTGATTTCTTCTCCCTGAAACTGCTTTTATCTTTTTTCGATAAAATATCAGCTTTCATTGAATCAACAACGTATTATTGATTTGTAATTCATCCGAATTTGTTGCAAAAAAAAAAAAAAAAGAAAGTTGATTTTTTTAGTTACTGTATGTTTTTCACATTGGCAACTTGTGGCATACCCATTTTTGCGCTCATCATGTGCCAACGGATCCTATTTTTTCTTACTTCAATCTTTCTTCGTTTGGTTTCTCTGTAGGAATTCATGTGTGAAAAGGGAATCCACTTTGTTCGCATTGATGGAACCACTCTTGCTCGAGACCGGCAATCGGCTGTGCTGTCGTTCCAGTCATCATCTGAGGTTTGGTATTGTTCGTGTGCATTAATTTTATTTTTCATCGACGTGCTTCTCCTGGATAGCTAGTGTGAAAAGGTTGCTGACAGTTTGAATACTAATAGATGGGGATTGATGCAACTTACATGCAGAAAGAGTTAAATAATGTTTTACCAAAAGAGTAAAATAAACATTATCTTAATTAAATCTTTAATTAAATTTATCTTTATCTTAATTAAATCTGGCTTCTCCATCCAAAAGTTTGCGTCTTTGAAAGATTGTGATGTTATGATATTGTGGATGAGCTATGAATCTACATGGTAGCAATGCTGCTTATTTTGGCATAATAATTTTCTTCGTGCATCAGGTTAAAATTGCTATTATAGGTATTACTGCTGGTGGAGTTGGACTAGATTTCTCTTCAGCCCAAAATGTTGTGTTTTTGGAATTGCCTCAGTCACCGTCGTTGATGCTTCAGGTCTGGTTACTTATCCTTTTGCTTAATCTTCAAAAAAAAGCAAACTTTCGCCTAACTCATTTTCATTTCTTGTTGTTGGAATTTTTTTTTTTTCAAGTAAGAAATCATACTTTACAAGAAAAGAGTGATCACGTATCTATGAACCAATATACCTATGTCTCTCCCTCTCTCCTTGCCTCTCTCTCAAATGGTAGTTTTGCGAAATTGTGTCTCCCTTGCTCCTAAAGGAAAATCAAACAAGTCCCCTAATATGCAACTTTAACTTTGTCTTCACTCATATACTTGAAATATATGTGTATTCATGAATCATGTATGCATGTTTTGCTTGATCTGAAGGCTGAGGATAGAGCGCACAGACGAGGGCAAACCAAGGCAGTCAACGTATACATTTTCTGTGCTAAGGTTTACATTATTCTTACAAACTATGTGAACAAGTTTCTTTTGGGAATCATATGGCTGCTTTGTGCTGATTATTTTATACTATACAGGACACGTTGGATGAGTCTCAATGGCAAAACTTGAACAAGAGTTTGCGGCGCGTTACCTCAACCACAGATGGAAAATACGATGCAGTTCAAGAAATAGCGGTGATTATTGTTATAACTTCACACTATTTGTTGTATCACGTATTATAATAGCTTGTGAGTTTCAGGACATTGTTTTATTTTCTCAACCTTTTCCTTAAGTATAATCCCAGCTGAAATTCCCATGACATCATATGATCAAAGGTTATCTAGAGTGTGGTTAGTTTTATAAGGGATGTTTATTCTAAGTCTTTTGTTAAAAAGCTTTTAATAGTATATAGCTTCTTCAGACTCTTTTAGCTCAACAATTGGGGTGAGTGATTCAAACCCATGATCTCTTGGTCATAGACACACACTTATGCTGGTTGAGTTATTGCTCTAGTTGGCAACTTCCTTGGTGTTTTTTTGTCGCTTTTGTATTGAAGTATTTTCTCGAATGTTGTCATTGGAACATTATTTTATTTACCATGTTCTTTGTGTGTCCTTGTTTATTGCAGCATGTCTGTATATGCCACTTGAATGGTTATTTTTGCAACTCCCTTGGCTCCCTTACGTTATTTCATTACCTTCAACGAAATAGTTAAACAGTTAAGTAGTTTCATAACTTTGGAAGAAAAAAAATGTAGAATATACCCATTTTTGCTTTATTTTCATTTCTTATATTTTATGCGATCTGATCATGGATCAACATGTACTTTGAAAGCTAATTTTATGTTAATGAACAGGTAGAACGCATTTCTTACCTTGAAGCATGTGCCAAAAGTGGTACGAGTTCTGAGACTCAGATGAACTCAACCATATGTGATGAACTCTCCTCAAAAGTATCAAAAGCTCAAGGCCGTGGCTCATTGAATGTTGAAGTAAAAGCTGAGTTGAATGTTAAGACTGATTGTTTGTTGGATAAAAATGGTGATATCGATGCTACAGCTCAAACAGATAGAATAGCTATAAAGGTAATGTTTTTGTTGAATTATGTAAATTACCAATCAACCTAAAAACTTAAGCTTGTAGGTTGAGGTAAATTTTATTATAACAACTAACAGTTTTCATAAGTAAAAGAAGGAAAAAAACTCCCACTGGAATGTTTCAATATAAAATTTTCAGCTCATATATTATGAACTTTCAGTTTAGCTTCTGTTGCAGAGTTTGTATTTTTAGATGGTTTATTTTAATTTATTTCTTAAAATAGGATGAAATGTTATCCGTGCAACTAAACAAGGGTTCCTTCTATATGGAAAAGTTGGAAGAGAATGCTACTGAAGTTGACACCATAAGTCTTGAAAGAGCTTCCTGTCCTAATTTGAATAAGCAAAGTGGAGAGAAGGATCAAGCACAACAGGTAGAACTTTTTGAACACTTGTATTTCTTATCTTGACTGTCCAGGTGTTAATGGATTTCTGAATGTAGGAAGAGAAATTATGCTCTGAGGCATCAGAGGTTGATAATGGTGAACCCCATCTAATCATTGAGCCCAAAGCAAATTCCTCGAACCATGTTCATGTTCTGCGGTTTGAGGTACTTCGATTGGTTTTCTTTTATATCAATAATTCAACAATGTTTGAGTGTGGGGAATTTAAACTCATGACCTATATTGGTCACAAGCACATACTTCATGCTAAACTGTGTTTCACGGCAATTCGATTATGTTTAATTACTGTTTTTTCTCTAGATATTCTGGATGTCTTCTTTCGTAAGTGAAACTGCACAAACTGATTCACTCTTGTTGATTACTCGGCTCAAAACTTTGTTGTTTTTTAAGCACTAAAATGGGATTCAAATCTAGAGGGAGCTTTACTGTCTTTTGTCAGAAGAGATGGTTCAGTTACATACATTAAACCATAGGTTGGTTCTATTCTTCTCAAACATATCAATTTTTGCTCAAAATGACACGTCTATATAATTTTGCCTGTAGGGACAACTGGTTTATGCTTGGTTTCCTTGAGTTTTGACTCTTCGTTCCTTTTCTTAAACAAACATTTTCTATAAATACAACTTCATTAATATATGAAATTACAGAAGTTACAAAAGGGAATAAACTTTGATGGGGGATAATTACAAAAGATCTCTCCAGTTCGAAGGGAAGATAGAGTGACCTTAGTAATGAAAGAGGGGATACTTTTTTATTCCAAATCCTAACTGTATAAACTATAACTATTTTTGTTTAGGTTGTACAACCTACCCCGGATACAAAATTGGCCACGTAGAAGAGAAATATACTATAAACATCATTTTTCTATTCATCGAGGTAGATTGTACAACCTAAACGGAAATAGTTAATAGCTTCACATAAAAACTTTTCCTACGTATTGTATGCTAGAAGATTTTGACATGACTATTCACAAACAACTATGGAAAGGTGGCAATTTCTTCTTATAACAAGCAAATCATCATGAGTCTTGTTTGGATTTTGGAAAAAGATTATAAAGAACTCGGTAAAATTTATTACCAGTTTTAGCTATCCTTGAAAACAGCACTTTCATTCAATCTAAATGCTTCCCTTGTTTATCGTTTGCTGCATCGAATTCTTCAGTAGCAACTGATATCAAGATGGTCTACCTTCATTTTCAGGTTAGTCAGTATACAGAAAGGGTCCACTTGTATACGTGCATTCCAGGGATAGACTTACGACCAATGCCACTGTTTCTGAATTTTCGACCAGAAGAAGTTGAACTGTTAGACTGTTCTGTTGATGATAGTGAAAAAACAGATTTCAATTTGGACGCTACAGTCTACAAACATGCTCTTCAAGGATTTCTCAGTGAATGGCGTAAGTTGAGACCCATTGAACAACGAAAGTTATATGGAAAGCCACTGCAACTTCCTTTAGATATTGAGCTGTGCTACTTGAAGGAAAGCATCAACCACAACGCCGATGTATGTTGATTTTAATTTGAGTAAGACTTTCCTGGGCAAGTTGTAGTTTAGTGATGATACCTGCTCCCTTTTCATGTAGTCTTGACGTCTTAAATAAACTACTACATTTTATATTGATAGGTTAATTTATCATTTATATCTGTTATAATGCCTCTTACTTGTGGACTTGTGATACGATGCGAGTATTATGAGATTCCTACTATATAGCCCTTGATTTTCATTGGTAAAAACTGGTAATTGGGCAAGATTTTACATTTGATCTGCCTTTTCCATACGCTAGTAATCACTAACCAGTAAGCATCGATGCTTGAGTTCAGAATGGGATTAATCCCATCACAACGATGTCAACATTAATGATTGCGTATCTCCGTGGCAGGGAGTGTTGAAGGGTAAAAGTTTGCGGCGCACAACACCAGTCGATGATATCAGCCGATCATTACCATCTTCTGCTGTATGGAAACTGGTCCAATTATGCCATGGCTATAGAAAAAGAAAGAAAGAATATACTCAGGGTTGGACACTGGCAGATGAACCTCTTTGTAAACTGTGTCAAACACCATGCCAGTAAGTACATTTCCTTACTTTTGCGAGTTGCAAATTCTTTGATCAAACTTCAATTGTTTCCTCAACTTTTAGGGGCATTAATGCTAAGACACCTGAATATTTTGAAGATCTTTTTTGTAATCTTGGCTGTTATGAAGAGTACCGCATCAGGATTAGTAGCACCTCCCTCCGTCGGGTAAGAATATAAATCATTGATGTTTTTCCACCAGTGTTATAAGATTTAATATGTTTGGAGTTAAATGTCGGTTAGCATGTTGACCCGGCTATTAGTAAGACGGATTTATGCAAGTCTCATCTGTTGAGGCTTGACAGCATCTTCACCTCTGCTATACCGCATGCACAAGATCCCTTATTCTTGGTCACCTAACAAATAATAACCAATAAAATAAATTATAAGAATTCTCTTGGGGAGCCAAACAAAATTTTAAGCTGTTGAAGCACGACAGCAGATTGCACCTCAAGATAATGGTTGATAATTTACCCAAGTTTGTCTTAATTTTTTGATGTCTGATTTTCTTTCCGTTTTTTTTTTTGAAATTCTGAAATATTCTCAATGATTCTGTTTGGACCCGCAAATTAACATGTTTAATAAACCTAACCCGCATCATTTTTTGTACCCGGACATCTGAATTGGAAGTACTTAGTTTATATAAGTATTGTCTGTATGCCATTTCCTTTACTATTATATAATGCTTTTTTAGCTATATACGTTCTCAAATGCTTGAAATATCAGGAACTGTTTCAAATGGAGCATGGTATCTGCTCAAATTGTCATTTGGACTGTCATAAGCTCGTAAAGCACCTAAGACCGTTGTCCTTGGACATGCGGCGTGATTATATTGAGAAAAACGCTCCTAATTTGGCAAGCCGGAAAAATTTGTAAGTCTTTCAAGCGATTGGAATATTGATGTTGATTTGCATACGTGAGATTACCATTATGTGCTTTCCTTTTTTTTCTCGATACATAAGCGAATATGTCTGCATTTGGTTAATTATGAATGTCTACTGCTTCAAGTAATTTTTTTTGAAAATTGTTTCAAGTAATTAGCTGATAAGTATGCAGTGGATATCGAAGTGCGGTTTCTATTTTCTGAGTTCTGACATAAACGCTTCTCATCTGGAAGGCTTGATAAGCTTGTTGATAATCCAACTGAGGGCAACGCGTGGCATGCTGACCACATTGTTCCAGTTTACCGAGGTGGAGGTATGTTAAATCCAATTAATTCAAAAACTTAAACTTATGGATTGAGATAAATTTAATTATATCAATCAACACTGATCTCTTACTTGTGGGCTTAAAATTTTGAAAAATGGCCTACAAGTATAATTTAATTAGGGAGGAAACGACTTGACAAAAATTCGAACACAAGATCTTCTTTCTGCTTTGATACCATGTTGAATTATATTTAATCATCAAGCTAACCTAAAATCTTAAATTTATTGGTTGGGTAAATTGAAATAAATCAACCAACAATTTATGTATTTTATATGGTATATATGCTTCTGTTTAGGTTTCAAAATTATACAGCGTATGAACTGTGGTCAATATCCTTTGGAAGTTGGGCTATGGGCTACTTCTCAGCATGCTTGTCTTTTTGTTTTTACCAGCTCTGCAAGTAAAAGATCTCAATATCAGTAGTCAAAGTGAGCAGAACATTATGGATAATTATACTTTTGAGAGGATTAAAATACAACAATTCCCTAACCTCAGCTTTATGATTTAGGATTAGCCCCATGGAAATTTGTAGTTCACAATGAAGAGCAAGATACTAATGTCTTTACATTGTAGTTGCATTTCTAGAATGTTAGCAAGTGTGGACATCCATCTCAAAATCATTGGCTAGGAGAGGAGTTGCTCACTCTATCTTATATATATGTTGAAGAATCTTCACCTTTCCAATGTGGGATAAGTGTCACAAAGTGAGTATCTCCAACATATATATAAGATAGAGTGAGCTACCCCTCTCCTAGCCAATTGGTTTTGAGATGGATGCCCACACTTGCTAACATGGTATCAGAGCCCATTAAACCCAAACGGGTATTCGGTCCAATAAAAATGAAATTGAGATCTGATCAAGATTGGTGAACCCAAAAGAGGTACCATCTTAAGGGGGCGCGTTGAGGAAGGGGCAGACTATC
The DNA here is from genome assembly GCA_037832605.1 of Cyclanthera cordifolia. Lineage (NCBI taxonomy): Eukaryota > Viridiplantae > Streptophyta > Magnoliopsida > Cucurbitales > Cucurbitaceae > Cyclanthera > Cyclanthera cordifolia. The sequence continues at coordinate 12,239,232 of JBBMEG010000009.1, read as the reverse complement.
CGAATTTGTGATTGAAATACCCGCTTTGGCTCACTCGCTTGGGTCGGATCCAACTCATTGAGATCATCAAATGTCTGCTTAAGTATTTTGCCCACCTTATGTTATATATGCTTGGAGGACTCCCCACCTTACCGATATGAGGCATTATGAGATCCTTAGATTTTTTTAGGGGATTAATCAACTGGAGCTCTGATACCATGTTAACAAATGTGGGCATCCATCTCAAAACCAATTGGCTAGGAGAGGAGTAGCTCACTCTATCTTATATATATGTTGAAGAATCCTCACCT
>JBBMEG010000009.1:12197975-12238842 GCA_037832605.1 Cyclanthera cordifolia | reverse complement strand
AAATCATCCTTCTCTGTCTCAGTTCAAACCCACTTTCAATCTCAATCCATTAACTCGGTTTCTCAACTCTCACTTCTCGAACAAATTTACAACCTCTGTGAAGCCGATGATCTCAATGAAGCTCTAAATTTTCTTAAGAGAGACTGGAACAACAACAACAGCGGCTATGCTGGTTATGATTTTGTGCAGAGAAAAGAAGCCATGGGTGTGTTGTTGCAGAGATCTGGGCAGTTTAAAGACGTCGAAATCGGCCGCAAACTTGATGAAATGTTGCGCGTCTCATCTCAGTTCAGCGATGATTTCGTTCTCAATACCCGTCTCATTACTATGTACTCCTTGTGTGGATTTCCTTCGGCTTCTCGATCGGTCTTCGATCGTTTGCACAGCAAGAATTTGTTTCAGTGGAATGCACTTGTTAGCGGGTACGTTAGAAATGAGCTTTACGACGAGGCGATTCGTACATTCAATGAGTTGATATCGGTAACAGAGTTTCAACCTGATAACTTTACATTCCCTTGTTTGATTAAGGCCATTAGCGCGAAATTAGATATTCAATTGGGGGAATCCGTTCATGGGATGGCGGTGAAATTAGGTGCGATCGTGGATTTGTTTGTGGGTAATGCGATGATTTCTCTGTATGGCAAATGTGGGTTTGTTGATGAAGCCGTCAAGATGTTTGATAAAATGCCTGACCGAAACTTGATCTCTTGGAACTCGTTGATTTGTGGGTTCTCTGAGAATGGGTTTGGGTTGGAAGCTTATGGTGCCTTTAGGAGTCTTTTGGAGGGTGTCGATGGCTTGATTCCAGATGTTGCGACAATGGTGACTCTGTTGCCTGTGTGCTCTGGACAAGGAGATATAGATATGGGAATGGTAATTCATGGAATGGCAGTCAAACTGGGGCTCGTTCATGAACTAATGGTGTGCAATGCTTTGATTGATATGTATTCAAAGTGCAGCTACTTATCTCAAGCGGCCATTTTATTTCGAAAGATTGAGAACAAAAATGTAGTTTCTTGGAATTCGATGATTGGTGCTTATTCTAGGGAAGGATTCGTGTATGAAACATTTGAACTGTTGAGGAAGATGTGGATGGGAGAAGAAATGGTGGAAGTAAATGAGGTCACCATTTTGAATTTGTTACCTGCTTGTTTGGAAGAAACTGAACTACTGACTTTGAGGGAACTTCATGGATATTCGCTTAGACATTGGTTTCAATACGACGAGTTGATAAATAACGCGTTTATAGCAGCCTATGCGAAGTGTGGATCGTTGGTTTTTGCTGAGCATGTGTTCTCTGTAATGAATGCTAAGTCAGTTAGCTCTTGGAATGCACTAATTGGTGGATATGCTCAAAACGGTGATCCAAGAAGAGGTTTAGATTTTTACTTTCAAATGACACGTTCGGGCTATGTTCCCGACTACTTTAGCTTCGGTAGCTTACTATTGGCTTCTGCCCGTTTGGGACATGTACAATATGGCAAAGAGATACATGGATTTGTGCTAAGAAATGGGTTAGAAATGGATTCATTTGTTGCTATCTCATTACTATCACTTTATATCCATTGTTCTAAACCTCTCTATGCCAGAAATTTCTTTGAGAGGATGGAAGATAAAAACTTAGTAGGTTGGAACGCAATGCTTTCTAGTTACTCACAAAATGAACTTCCTAACGAAACAATCTCTCTCTTTCATCAAATGCTTTCTGAAGGACTCAAACCTAACGAGATTTCTATAGTGAGTATTCTTGGGGCTTGTTCAAAGCTATCAGCTCTAGGCCTGGGAAAAGAAGTTCATTGCTTTGTCTTGAAAAGCAGTCTTATAGAAAATCATTTTGTTGCTTGTTCGCTCATGAACATGTATGCCAAAAGCGGTTGTTTGGAACGATCTCAGCGGATTTTTAACGGGTCAAACGAGAAAGAAGTGGTTTCGTGGAATGTCATGATCACAGGATTTGGTGTTCATGGACAAGGTCACGAGGCGTTGGAGCTATTCGAGGAGATGCAAAGATCAGATAAGAAGCCTGATAGGTTCACTTTTCTAGGTGTTCTGCAAGCCTGTTGTCATGGAGGATTGGTCTCAGAGGGGCTATATTATCTTTCTCAAATGCAAAGTTTGTACAAAGTAGAGCCAGAACTCGAGCACTATGCCTGTGTGGTAGACATGCTCGGTAGAGCAGGTCGACTAAATGAAGCCTTAAACCTCATAAAAGAGATGCCTGAAGAACCAGATGGTAAAATCTTGAGCTCATTGCTCAGTTCTTGTAGAATTTATGGTGATCTGGAAATGGGAGAAAGAATTGCAGAGAAGCTATTAGAATTAGAAGCAAACAAGGCTGACAATTATGTTTTGCTCTCGAACTTGTACGCAACTGCAGGAAAATGGGATCATGTTCGATCCGTGCGAAAGAAAATGAAGGATCTCAGCCTTCAGAAGGATGCTGGCTGCAGTTGGATTGAACTTAGAGGAAAAGTGTATAGCTTTATCGCAGGCGACAACTCGATATGCGATTCAGACGAGATACGTGAGACATGGGATAAATTGGAGAAACGGATAACAGAAATCGGCTACACACCTGATTCTAGTTGTGTTCTTCATGAATTGGAAGAAGTTGAAAAGATTAAGATATTGAAAGGGCATAGTGAGAAGCTTGCAATTTCTTTTGGGTTGTTAAAGACCAAGGAAAACACTACATTAAGAATCTGCAAGAATATAAGAATTTGTAGAGATTGCCATAATGCAGCCAAGTTTATAAGTAAAGATGCTAAAAGGGAGATTGTTATTAGAGACAACAAGCGCTTCCATCACTTCAAAAATGGGCTTTGTTCATGTGGAGATTATTGGTAGGGAAGTTCATGAAATTATTTGTTTATATTTCTATTTTTTTATTTTAAGATGCACATCAATTGAGGGTTATAATCAACCAATTTAGTAGTGCTATATATAAATATATAGTTGCAAGCTCAACTTTGAAATTATATTATTTTTTGCTTTATGGAATGTAAAGGTAGAAATGTTGAATTTTTATCGGAAAATTTACAAAAACTAGTCGAATCTTGAAAATCATTATAGATATAGTTACTTAAATTTTTTTTTTATTAATATGTAATTTCTTATAATACAGTATTAATTATTATATATGTAAATATTTTCGAACTATTTTGCGAGTATAGTACATAAAAAAAAAAACAAATATAATAATTGTAATAATAAGTATTATGGTGTATTTTTTTTTATAATACAATATTAATGATTATATATGCAAATATTTTAAAATTTAACTACATTTATAATTATTTTGTGCACCATACTTTTCCATTTTATTTTAAGAAGATAATAGATGAATATAGTTATAACTTGTTAGTTAATAACTTTTTAGTTTTATGGGAGGTTTAAGGACTTTCTTTTGTAATCAGAGATGCTTCATCATAAGTAACCATTTAAAGGAAATATTTTAACAACAAAATTAATTGTTAAATAAACAACTTTTAAACAATTAATTTTATTTAAAAATTCTTTTAAAATACTAAATAGAGAATAATTTGATATAGTTATTGTCCCTGCTAACTCTGGTTAGGGGACCTAACAGTTAAAATTTTTAGATTCAAGGGACTTAATTCGGACTTAATCGAATTTTAGTCTAAGTAAAAGACTATTTTATCCCATAATTAAATATTTTCTTGATTAAAATATCATTTTGGTCTCTTAACTATCGTTTTTATCCGAGCCAGCTTGTGTTAGATTGGCCGAAGAAGATATACTCATGATGAAATATGTAATTGGAAATAATAATAATAATAATAACAATAATAATAATAGTAAGTATTATTTTAATTAATCATAGAATGTGTCATCTCAACCCTTACAAAAATATGTATAATGTGTTTGTTTGCAAAATTGTAGAATGATTTTTTTAAGTGATTAGAAATAAAAAGTTAATTTCAATGATTAAAAATTGTAGTTTTAGTAATAACCTATGAGGTTGATGGTTTTGGTTGAGATATTAGAGTTAATAACTCGTTTGGTTGATCATTTTTGTAGAAAGATTGATGATAAGTTATTGTTTAAATGGAGTCAATAATGAGTATTTATTTTTGAGTAGTTAGAAATAAATGATTAAAAATGAATCGATTATTTAGAGTGATTACACAAGAGTTCGTTTGGATCCGACGGAGGGTTCCCTCGCAAACGCAAAAATTCCGAACCTGAATGGAATCTTTTTCTCTCCTATTTTCTTTCTCTCTCCTCCGTTTTTTCGTTCTCTTTTTGTTAAAGATGCACCCTAATTTGGTGCTGACATTTTAAATACCAAAGTCCGGGCTTAAATGTGAGCGTGAATAAACCCAACAAAAAATTCATTGGTAATAGCTCGATAAAAACACGAAACAAATATAAGTACATAAATACAAATATTACAAGTTTGTCACTAAGTTTTCTTTGACCTATGTATTGATAATTTAACATTTGATTAATTTTGTTTAGGCAATTGAAAAAGGGCAAAGTGAACAAGTATTTTTGATGTCCAACATTGGCGTAATGCAGTCTCCATGATAACAATGGCCGCACGGTAATTGCTTTGCTTCTTCCTTCCCTTTAATTCCATTCATACAAACACAGCAAAAATATGTTGGATCATCGTCTTCCTCTTCATCTTCTATCGAAATCAGCGACCGAAGGTTCTCGGGAACTTTCGTTAATGCAAAAGTTTTACCAACGAAGAACGATGACTCGAAATCAAAAGTTGGAGTCATCTTCTTGAGGATCGTAGTGTGGATAATCTGAACCAGTTAAATCGATTTCATATCGGACATTCCCGCTGCGAGGATAGGATGGATCGTGGTCTATCCATGGCGGGATTAGGGAATCGAAGAAGGAAGGCTTTGAAATTTGAAGTGTAGAGTTTGTGGTTTGATGGAGCTTGGAGTTTCTTTGGTTAAGTGTGGAGTTTGTGGTTTGAAATATATTCCTACAATTAAGGTGTTCATAAATATTTGGATTTGGTTTTTTTTTTTTTTTAATAACTTAATTAATTATAAATTTGTTGTCGTTATTATTATTATTTTAGATTTTCAGTTAATCGTTTAAATTTTAAATATTTATGTCAAAAAAATCATTATTAATTTCATTAAACCACTACCAGAGCGTTTGGATGCATATTTATACGAGTGATTAGTTTGAGTAATCATAATCAATAACTATTTTGAGTGATTATAAACAATGATTACAGTCAATATCTAGTTTGAAGATTTTTATTTATTTGTTTATTTATTTTTAATGTACTAAAAGATGATTTAAAAAACATGTTTTTGGATTCTAAACTTTAGCTACAAAGAAAAACTAAGGTGATGATAAGTTAAAAACCTTGTTTTCAAAACAAAACTGTGGCTTAAGTTATGTACAAAAAATCTGGTTGACTCATCATACCCAGAAATATACCAAAACCTCATCAAGCTTTCTCATTTTTATTCATCTACATCAGTGGCAGTGCCAGCAGAAAAGAACTGTTCTGCTCTATCAATGAAACTGCTAGGAAATCTATAATGTAACATCACAGAAGAAACTTCTAATGCTGGTTGACTGCTGTTCTTCAAAACTATTTCATCACCAGTTGATTTAGTTGATTTGTTCTCTCTCTGATTTCTTATTCTGTTACTCCTATTGCTATTTCCCGACGAACCTCCTCCAGTTCTTCCTGCAGATGTCCTCGTAGTTCTACCGACATTGCGGCTGGCTCTAACCGTACCACCATCCATTTGCGGTTTTCTCGACTCTGGACCACCATTTGGGTTACACTCGTTCGATTCGTCGTTCTCTTGAGTGGGTTGAACGGCTGGTACAGGCAGACTATTTTTGCAGGATCTCAGTAATGAGATCAGCATGTCTATGCTTAGTTCTTGCTGAACGACGGATTTATTCTGCTCACACCCATAACAGGCAGCAACCAGAGTACTAGCCAAGACTGGCATCATTTCGGGGTCGCTGAAGAAGACGAACGGCAGGTCGCACACCTAGCTCACAAATCACACGAAGTCAAATTTCATAGAAATGTGAGGAATGGAATTTGTATGGTGGTAAACTAACCTTGTGGAGTATGGTAGGGCTCTTCCCCCAGCGAAGAACTTCTTGATTCTCTGGATGGAACAAAGCAAAATGACCGAGGATGGATAAAGACTCAAGAAGCAGAAGACCGACCTGAAGATCAACAAGCAGGTTTTGAAAAATAAACTAATAAAATAACACAGGATGGTGTACATAAATTGAAAGTATAAATTACAAGGGGAAAAAAATAAAAATTTCATAAAAGAGCCTTGGAGATAAATAACAGAGGGCCTGTATCAATTGATATGCATAGTACCTTTAAAAAAAGAGAAATCATAACAAAAAGCAGCAGCCGAATTGTGGCTGGCTTCCGTCCTATCAACTTGACAACTAGTCACCACAGATTATTTCTGTAGGATTGTATTCTAATGGGCAACAAAATTTTAGAGGGTCGAAATAGATTTCTTGAATCACACCACATTCTACATGTTAGGGAGAAATTGTTTTGCCTTTACCCGAAGTCTATCTTGTTAAATGAAGTTGGAAGTTTTCATGGGAAACTAAGGGGGTGTTTGTTTGTAAAATTGTAAAGTGATTAAAAATAAAGAGTTATTTTGAGTGTTTAGAAAGAAGAAATTGTGGTAATAGCCCGTTTGGATGAGGTTTTTAAAGAGTGATTATAATAGCTCCATAAATACTCGAAACAAACAGCCCCTTTAGCTTTGAGGAAAGGAATCACTAACTTATAACTCTAGATGTCACTGGCCATCTCTATTGCCGAGTTACTGCCTGTGGACGAGTGTGGTTAAGTTCAATCTTGGTCAAGGTCATAGAATCTTGTTTCGGGAGGGATACTCGGCGGGTTCAAACTTACTATTGGCATTCCCAAAACTGTACGAAGTGTTAATTCCAATGACTTATTTTTAAATCAATATCAGTCAGAGGAACACCAAGGGCTTGGCTCTTAATATCCTGTCATTGTAATGTACAACTAGCACTATGATGTTCACTACTATAGGCATATAATCAATTATCTCGTGAACAAGAATTGCGGCTGATTATCGTCTCAAGTGTGCTACCATATGGATAAAACATGCTCCTAAAGACTAGCTTGTAAAAAATAGCAATGAATTACCGGATCACCAGGAGCTGTCCACTTGCTGGAGCAATGCGAGAGAAGGAAACTCATTAAATGGAAAAACTCCATTTTCAGATCTGGCCTAGCCTGAAAAAAAGTGAGGATGTAACTCAAAGTTACCTTGGAGTTAAAAATCCAGTAATTAATCTCTTTTAATGAAGACTTGGTGATTTATATCCGGTTAAATTATCATTTTGATTCATAGACATTCAAAAGTCCAACTTTAGTCATGAAACTTTCAAGCTTGTTCCATTTTAGTCCCTAAAGTTTCAAAAGTTCAATTTTCGTCTCGTAACTTAAAAAAGAGTTTAAAATTCATCTCTATGATACATTTAAAATTAATATTGATAGAAATTGGTTCAATTATATTAATAATTTTAATACAAGTAAAGAAAATATGTTAACATATTTCTAAATTTTATAGAGAAAGATAATATATTTTTTAAGAAAAATTAACAAAAAGTTTCTAATAAGAGCCAATTTTAACCCTTTTTTTCAAGGGTAGGACTAAAACTGAACTGTTGAAAGTTCAGGATCAAAATGGAAACTAGACTTTTAAAAGTATAGGGATCAAAATGGAACAAAGCGCAAAGTATAAGAACCAAAACGGTACTTTAACCTTAATATCTTAGATGAAAATCAAAAATCCAATTTGGAACTACAAAGTTCCAAATAGTGCCAACTTACTAGCATTCGCTGCATAAATTTAAGATCCAAGAACGCAAGATTGTTCAACACCTTCAGCACACCAGTAGCAACATCTTCAAAATTAGATGGAAGGATATATGAGGTCTGAAAAGTAATAAAGCTGCGTTAATTTTTTTTCCTGCTTGCTCAATCAATTATTGCAAATGGAAACGCTTAAATAGGTGTGACTTTAAAACATAAACAAACAACAGCTAAAACTTCAAATTATAGCTACTTCAAAAAACTATGACAATGACTGATGTAATATGTAAGTGTGGAGAACAACAGACAGATTGCTTCAAAAAAAGAGAGCTGCGTATAGTATTAGAACAGTAGTCTATCAGAGAAATTTGCACTAAAAAGTGCTTCGCTTAAGCTTAATCTAAAAAGTGTATTTTAAACATTTCGGACAGATCCAGTAGTATTAAACACCAAACTAAAAAAGGTACAGAAGTAAATAATATTAAACACCAAACTAAAAATTAAATGATAATATTGTTACAAAATGCACGATATCCACCAAAAAGAAAATGGGACACAAAATGAAAATTGAGAAACAACGGATTCCAGCCTCCAGGACTTGAAGAATTAGAAAACTGAAAATCTGAGCAATAGGTACAGAAACTAACTTGTCCATTCACTGTTAAAGCCCTTACTAGTTTCAAGTTCAAATTAGCTCAGCCATGTATAATGCATTTGAGAAGTAAAATTACCTGTTCCGACGATAACCTATTGTTTGCTTGCAGCAATACAGCAGTTAATAAAGACAGGAGACCAACAATTCCAGTATCAGATATGGCAGACAACAGATAGGCTATTGGTGGTTTCAATTTTGTAATATTTTCTATCTGATGATTAGATACAAGATCCACCGGTTGTTTCTGATCCCCTTGGGGTGCAAAAGTTTTTGACATAACTTCACTATCTTGTGGTTCATTCTGAACAGCGGCCTTGATAAGATTAACGCCATTTGCCTCAATCGAGCAATCAGTCTGCTGCTCCCTCTCGCCACCATCACCAGGTATCATCCCATCATATTTCTTTTGCTCACATGATTCATCATCCATTTTATCTATAGCTATTTTTTGTTTATGTACAATGTTACCACCCTTTAAATCAGATTCTGACGGGCTACCATCATTAGTTAAACCAATTCCAAGGAAATCTTTAGACTCGGCAGAAATAGCCATTCCACTACCATATCCTGCCAATTTTTCACTGGCAGGTGGTAATATATAATTAATGGTACTATCAGTTCCAGGTCTTGATGTTAAAACTACCAAAAGACGTGTACTTAAGAGAATGGAAGAAGGAAACGGTGACCCTTCCACCTGAGGTCTATCATAAAGCGCAAAAAGATCTCGAAGCCGGTGAATAACCTGATAAGCGACCAATAGTTCCAACAAACCATCCCACATTTGAAGTTGTGGTCCTTCAGGCCTTACATGACCAATTATTGTTGTTACGGTCCATAAAGACCCATCCAGTACTTCAGAGCTTGACTCAAAATTTTCAATCGATGTTTTGCTTGATGGAAGCACATTACCAGGGGTATTAACAGAAGCTGCAATCTTAATGTAGTTCTCAAGGGCTGTTGATAGCATTGGAATAATTGGTGGCAAGAGATTCTGGACAAGAAAGTAACTTTTGTTTGCAGATGTAGATAATACTACTCTTAGCAATTTTAATAGGTGTATCATCACTTGACAGGCTTCTGGTTTAGATGTGTGAGAAGCAGGAAGAGCCGAAGCAATAAAATCAAGTAAGCCCGCTTGGCGAGAAGCTTGCAGCTCAAGCTCCCTTCCATCCAAATACTAGAAAACAAAAACTGTCAAATACAATAACATATAACGTAAAAACATACAAGTCCAAAAGGCAAGAAATTATGCCATCTTTAGTATAGAGACATGTTATGAAACAATTCTAAGCGACAATCCTTAAACAAATGAGTAAGAGTTATGCACAGGTGAAAGTTGCATGCTACAATCACCGACTTTGCAACTAGTATTCAAAATACGACAATTCAGCTAAGATTGCAAAAACCATATCTCACAGTTACAAATCAAATTACTTTAAATCCATGCATTAAATATAGCAAATTTCCAGCTTCAAACAAACCATATGCACTTATAAGCAGCATAATTTTTTCTTGCTTGAAACTAGTTACGAATGCACAAATCTAATAAAAAAAAAGATCAATTTCCTAGAAGATAGTAAACCCTACAAACAAGTAGATAATGGACAAAAAAAAGAATTGGGGAATTCCACTGTTCACTGTTCAATAAACTTGTTAGATATTTCAGTAAGAAAAACACCATCTCTCACCCAAAAAACAGAACATGGGTGTTTAATAGTACCTTGATCATTTCAGAAATTATCAGCCCTAAACTTGCAGCACCTTCTTTTCTTGCTTGGCGAAGTTTTTGAAGTTCTTGAAGCCATCTACCTATTTTTGCCCTTGCGGTACCTATGGATGTTCTATATCCAATTCCAACATTTTCAGCTCCAGTAATGGGCTCGATAAATTCATACTTCAGAGCCATAAGCCTCTGTCGAATTCTTTTGATCCTCCTTTTCATGTGTTGTTGTGTTGTTGTGTTACTCATTGCAAGACAAGAATCCAAGTCAGAGCAACTAGGTCCCTGCTCATCACCATTAGTGTTTGGTGTCAATCTACTCGGACCATCCTTGTGCATATATCGTCGCAGTAAGGGTGAAGATTGATCCCTAAAATCCATAGAAGCCCTCTCTCGTATTTGCTCCAAATAAAACTTCCGCCGTTGTTCACTTTCACTAAGTCGCTCAGCCAATTTTTGAGCCATAAGTTCAGCTTCTTCTTGCTGGGCTCTTGCTCTTTCCTCCTTCCTTCGAAGCTGTTCCATAGCCCTTGCCTCCCTAGCTGCACTTGATGCTTTTCGCTCTTCTTCCCTTCGAACGTGAGCCTCTTCCTTTTTCCTTTGTGTTTCAGCAAGACGCTGCAATTTTTCAGCTTCAATCAACTTCTTCCGTTCTAACACTGCTTCTTCTCTAGCCATATCTTCCTTTTGTTTAATTTTCATTACCTGAAGCTTTTCAGCCCTCCTTAATTCAGAACCATGAAGCTTCTGACGCAGCATGATCTTTTTATTTTCTTCATTTAAGGAGGTAATGAAACGAACCTCATTAACCTTACTACTTTCGTCGCCAGCTCTCTTCACAACTTGAGCTAGGAAAGCTTCATGCCGAGATTCACTGCGCTGGTGGCGAGCATGCATTCCCTCCCGTAATTTCATAGTGCGTACAGCCTGCCATTCATTTACACGATTTAATTTCTCTGAGGTGCGCTGCAGTTTCTGAACCCTTTCATTCTCTAATTCACTTCTAATTTTCATTGCACGAGCATGCTTTTCTTCTGCCTCCTTTTTGACATCTAAAGAGGTTTTCTTCTTCTTGTCAGGGGACATAAGCTTATCATGCAGCACACGTACACGCTCAACACTTTTCCTGCTCATGCCAGGTAAATGTGAAACACGAGAACTAATACGAACAGATGATGAAAGTATATCTTCCCAATTCCTCTTTTCTTTCCATGCATCCATGGATTTCCGAGCAGCTGAATTCCTCTTCTCCTTTTCCTTGTCTTTTTCAGGAACAGTTGATTGTCTTTTCGAATAATCTGTAGCTTTCTGATTTTTCTCACACGTAACTTCTGCTGGCACCCTTTCTCTTTTAGAATGTAACCTTTCTACATCAGATTCTAGTTGCTCTCGCTTAAATTTTACAGCAAGAGGTGGCTTGGATGAATTTGAAGAAAACAATGAATTCTGTTGGCGTGAACGTCCATTTTGTACAGCATTAACCTTCTCAGTACCGATTGACTCAATATTCTTTTCTTTTCCATCAGGACTCCCTGGAGTGAGATCTACACCTTTACTTTTTGTTGTCTTTAAAGCTGATTGTTCGATATTATTTATTGGAGATGTTTTCTTCATCTGATACATACCCTGGGGACTAAGACGCTCAGTCCCAGGGGCTTTGTTGCTTGCTTCAAGCATGCTGGCTCTTTCTTGCCGAATTTTCTTAAATGCTTCAAGAGATGATGATAAAATCTCTGCTTTATGAGGAGAATTTGTCATTCTTCGGACCTGCATTCATTATTGCATATAACTAGGTTTCAAGTTCTTCGCAAAATAAGTATCAATACAACCAAACAATTCATATAGGACACTAAACTAGAAGTATAGGAGTTAATATATGATATACTTGTACTTGCAAAAAGAGAAGCGATAGCCACATCAGAGAATCTGACAGTTGCTTGACAAAAAAAAAAACAGATATACTCTAGCTCACCTCCCAAGAGAGAGCATGTGGCCTACAATGGTCACTCTTCATAGTGATTGGCATCCCATCAACAGACTGAGAAGACAACCTCTTTACCTCTTCAAACTCCCCCACCCTAGCATTTAGTTCTTTAAAATCAGATGCAGCCTCTTCAAGAACAAGAATAGCTTCTTTCATCTGTTCCATGTCACATTCCAGTTCACAAAGGAGATAAAGTTCATCAACAGCTCGATTGAGATTCTCAAAAAGGAAGCACCAGAGGCGCTGCCTAAACCTTTCTTTACTCTCACCCGTCTCAGCCTCACTGGGGACACTCGCAACTTGCACACTATGAGTATCACTCCCTTGTTCAATTTGAGCATCTTCAACCAGATCGGAGGAACCCCCTGAATATTCACGTTCACTAGTTTCAATTGAAATTAATTCAGCACGCTGAACAATCAATGACGAGCTAGAAAACTCTTTCTTACCAGCTGCTTCATGGAGCTCCGAATTTTCTACCTCCTGTAACTCAACAGCTTTCTCGACTTTTGGTTCTGTTCCAGCTTTTTCACAAGAGGGAGAATTACAACTTGAACTGTGATCATTTACAAGGTTGTTATGCTCAGTACTTATATTCTTGCAATTTGAGGCATCAGTAACCGAGCAGATTGTTGCTTCACTATTATACACTAATTCTAGATCTTCTCTAAATTCTCTATTTAAACCTTGATCGCTAACTTGGCATAATTTATCCTCATTAGTTAATAAAAGAGCCTGATGAGAGCCTTCCTCTTCTCTGACTGATACTGCCACCAATTGGTTGGTATCTAGGGAGATAGAGATGTGTGAAGCCAAGTCATGCTTAACCTCATTCTTTTCAGAGACGCCTAAATCAACCTCGCCAATATTACCAAACTTTATTTCAACCCCATTAGCACTCTTATTCAATACCAAACTATTATCCTCAAGATCACCCCATTTTATTTTCTGGACCAGTCTAGGCATACTCTTGTGGGAGGCTTTCTCACCATCTTCACTTCCACCATGGGAATCTGTAACGTTCAAAACAGACGACTCGGGAAATTCAGTGTCTTGTCTGACTATCTCAGGGCAGTGTGGGCTCCCATCATCCTCAATCGATGTAGTAATAGAATTGTCAGCATTACTCTGAGTATGTAATGCATAGCTTCCTCCTGATGTTGAAGGATGAGACTTCGACCTGTCATTTTGGGCATTTCTATTCACTGGATGTGGACTGTGCAAAGAATTAGACGAGTTTTTTCCAGGTAATCCTCCAACCCAACTCTGTAGGGAAAACTTAGAACTACTCCTATGCTTCTGGACAACAAAGAAGAAAAGTGTACACAAAGGTTAGGTCCCCACCACCCAAATATATGATATAATGAGAGCATAACCAGGAAGGTAAAATAAATAAGCACGAACCCAGTACCCCGGGGTGGAGGAGGCTGGCAAAACCAATGAAATGGATAACATTGATGTTCAATGAGATGGAGCAAAAAGTTAGACGTTTAGTGATATATAGTGCACATAACTCGAATTGCAACAAAAGTGAATAAAAATGATTTGCATAACATTAACAGCACCTCCTCAACAAGGAAAGAAGAGCCCAATCTATTTGAAATCCTATGCCGGGGTCAGATTTCAAGAGCATCTAGATTACAAAAACTCTGTAGCTCAAGTTTTCATCTAATAACAAAACATAATCGTCAGATGCAATAAAATAACCCATTTCATAGAAATCAAGTCTAATGTCAGCAAATTCTTGACTAATTGTTGAAACAAAAAAATGCAGGTAGCAATATTTCTGCACATTGACAAACCCCGACTTTGTAGAAAAGAAAATCATATGTATATCTCCGCGAAAGGAAAATGAAAAACAGCCAAGAGATTCAGATAGAATAGAGTTGTCACCTTTTTCACTTCGAACCATCCTGATCCTTGATCATCCACTCCACCGCCGTTCTCCATCGCCAATTGATCAAAACTCAGATATCATTTTTCAAACATGCAAAGCTAAAATAAACAGCAAATCAAAAATCCAGTAGCAACGCCCGATTCATCTAAGCCGTAGAACCAAAGCTAACCTTCCTAATTCTACGCCATCGCAAATCATTAAAAGGAACGGAAATTAGTTGAATCGATCACATCTGTGAACGACCGCGGGGAACGACAAAGAGACTGCTCCTCAAGAAAATCGAAAAATATAAAAAGTGGGTCGGATTACTCATGCGCAGACAGAACACAGAATCATCGGAATTCCAATTAACCTGTGAACATTGCAAGGAATAAACACAAAAACTCGATACGCGTAATACAAAATTACAAATGTCAGCGGCAGGTGGCCAAGGTTTTTCTAGGGCTTAATTTTATGCAATTGAACAAGAACAGTACACAAAAAAGCGAGGGAGGGAAAAGTAGGTAGAAATTTTATATTAAATAACGAAGACAAAGAAGAAGAAGAAGAATTGAAGGGTAGGAATACAAAATTTGATTACAATCAAACTACTTTCTCGTTTTCTTCAATAGAGTGGTCCTTTTTCGGACATAGAACTGTGTAATTCAATCAAAATTGCTTCAAAAAGGCATCAGATGACAGTAGAATTTCACCATTAAAGAACGATCATTGCTTGAATATGGCTTCATAAGAGACGAGATAATCATGTTCTTGATCTTGATCGTTCATACTCGTAATGTAATGTGGCAAGTGCTCGCTCGAAGCTCTGTTCAATGTCATGTGCCAACTCAATACAACAATACATATCTCATTTTTATGATTCTTTTTGTTGGTTTTTATTTTTAAATTATTATTTAATTAATTCAGCTGTTTTCCGATAAATTCTTTAAAAGATAATTTGGAGAAATAAGCATTAAAGAAAGTGAAACCAGCAGGAAAAACTCACCATAGGTGGGTTGAAGAATTTATATTTTGCTGGTTAAGTCATGAATTTCACCGCAAAATACGAGATAGAGTATATGGTTACGATCTCTAATTCGTCGACTGGTTGATCTATGCGTTCTTCTGTTTTGATGAATTCTCTTTCAAAACTATGGATCCTTAAAAACGAATGAGAGTCTCTAGAGCTTTTTATGGACTCTGGGCTTCGACCTTGATGAACTTTTAGGTTTGAGCCTTGAGCTTGGCCCATTGTACTGGTTTACATCAACATCGGTCTACCTATGAACTTGGACCACCAATTAAGGGTCATTTCAAAATAAAACAAACTTTTAATCCAACTTAATTTTGAAAAATATTATCTCAAAAGTTAATTTAAATTTTTCATTAAATTTGAGATAATGATGTGACAATTTATGATTGACCGAAATTTCAAAGTCAACCATAGTTATTGCTCTAAAATGTATTAATGAATATATTTTAAATTTATCTTTATTTATAGTTATTTTGGAAGAATAATCTATTCAATATAATTTCCCTTATTAATTATTTAATATTATGTATATTCATGATAGCGTGTGGTTTTTAAAGGAAAGCTTATGAGATTAGGAAAGCTATAAAATAATTTTAAATAGTAACTTTCAGAAAAGAAACGAATGTAGTAATTTGTATTAATAATTATTGTCCCATACTTTTTTTTATATATAGTATTTATATTAATAAATATTTATAAAATAATATATTAATATTATTGAATATTTATCATCAAGTATTAAAAAATAGTATGAAAATACTTTAATTTTACTTACCTTTGTAATTAAGTTATAAAATACAAACATTTCTCTATTTTTGTTTAATTAAAATTTGAAAGTATGCATACTATCCAAACTAATTGTTATAGATCGATCTCATGACTTAAGAATGATATATAAGTTAATCTATATATAAAAAAAAGAATGATATATAAATCGATCGAACAAGCAATTAGGCTAGGTAATCGAGTATTAAACATCAAAACTCAATTTCGTTTTGTTTAGATTGAGCATTCATCTTTATTTGGTACATATATTTTTTTTAACAAAACGGTAAGAAATTATGTCAGAAATAGGTAATATCATATCAATTATAAATTATAGGTAACTTGTAACTCTTCTTACAAAAAAAAAGAAAAAAAGAAAAAACCCTTTCATTATTGCTAACAAGTTAATAAATTATCTCTTATCCCAACAAAATTAATAATTAAAAGGTGTGATAATGACATTCTTAAAACTAATTTATTTATTTTTTCCTTAAAACTAAGTTATTGATATTATGCAAGTAGACAATTTTTTTTACTATTTAAATGAAAGAGACTCAAAATAGTAGTGTGTTCTAAAAGAATGTTATTATAAAATAAAATAAAATAAATAGACAAAATAGATTCAAATAATAATAAAAAGTTAGTGCAAATGAATGACTAAAAGTAATTACTGATAAGAAAGAACAATAATTTGATTTAAGTATATGTTTGTCATGTCTAAGAGGTCATAAGTTCGAATTTTTTATATTTTAGTAATCATATCAACCATAGCAATAAATCAGTATTAAAAGATCAGAGTTTAAATTTCTCACATATATTTCTATAAAAAAAAAAGTGATTAATTTTTTCTTAATTAGTTAAAAAACAAACAAAAGTCAGATTCACTAAAAGAGCAATCATTTATGGCATCGATGTACACTCAAGAACAACAAGTCACGAGTTTGAATTATCATTGCTACGGATTCAAACCGGTGACTAAATGAAGCATATAACTCCACTAGCATTTAAAATCATTAATTCACATTAAAACTCAAAACTTTGAACAAATGAAATCTAAGAAAATCCGTAGCAATGAGAATCAATACCCTTTTGGCCAAAATTTTCAGAAAGTGGGACAAGAACAGAGCGTATTGTTTTTACAAAAGGGGAAGCCAAAGAAGAAAGCACATCTGGGTTAAAGCATCAATCTCCATTAACCCTAAAAAAGCAACCCCCATAAACTTTTCAATTACAAAGCTAATTTCTGCACGTAATCCATCATTGATTTCCTAAACAACCCTCTTTTTCTCTCTATCCAAGCCGCCAATCGAGTTTTCACTGTGTTTATATACATTTGTCTTGCACATTATTGCCGACTATTTTATTGAATAGAGCCGTTTCAATCACCTCAGCCACATAAATTATTTT
This sequence comes from Cyclanthera cordifolia, assembly GCA_037832605.1. Taxonomy (NCBI): domain Eukaryota; kingdom Viridiplantae; phylum Streptophyta; class Magnoliopsida; order Cucurbitales; family Cucurbitaceae; genus Cyclanthera; species Cyclanthera cordifolia. The sequence continues at coordinate 12,221,556 of JBBMEG010000009.1, read as the reverse complement.
TCATTTCTGTTTTTAAATTGGTTATCGGTCGGTGTTTGAGAGAACAATTTTGAGAAAGACCCATTTCATCAGCTATAGCTTTCACTGTACTTGCTCACTGTAATTTGTTGCTGTTCTAAAGGGGTTACTAAAAAGTGCTAGCATCGAAGTTGGTTTGAAGTTCAGCTGAATTTCGTCTCTCCATGGTAAAGTTTATGCAAATCGATGCTTGTTTTTCATTGGGTTTGATCTGATTTGCTTGATTTGCATCTGGGTTGTTTCGATTTTGATCGTATTGCTTCTTTTTTGTGTACGAGACCGAGGAATCTCTTTGTGCTTAGCTTTGCGGATGTGTATATAATGATTCGGTTTTTAGGCTTGTTTTTAGTTGGGATGCTTCTATGTTATTGGATATTGAGTTCGTGCCTTTGATTTATTTTGTTTTCCTCTAAGAAACAAGAACAAGTAACAAATCTACATACAACTCAAGAATTTATATACAACTACAAACTACAACAGAGTCTTCTTGACTTTAAATTCAAAAAAGAAAAAGAAAAAAACCTTCCTAGATTGGGGATGCCGAGGCCCGATTTGATAAACATTTTGTTTTGAGTTTTTAAGCTTGTTTTTCTACTCTTTCTTAATTAAGTATTTGAATTATAATCAAATTTCAAAAACTAAAATAAGTTTTATAAGCTTTTTTTTTTTTTTTTTTTTAGTTTTCAAGTTTTGGTTTGGTTTATAAAATCATAGGTAAAATGTAGGTATCATAAGAAAAATCATAGGTTGAAGTAGTTGTTCTAGGTTTAAATTTTTAAGAATCCAAATACTGATAACGAAATGGTTATAAAGGGCCCAATTACAATACATCTGTTTTATGCAATGCACTGAACTCTTCTTTCTGCAATTTTCTTTTAGTAAGTTTTAGCTTCTATATTGGTGCAGCTTCAGTAAAACCTAGTTCATCTCGGGCTAGTTTTAACCTAGCCAGGCGGAGACTCTGGTGGTAACGTTATCGTTTCCTATTTCTAGTTTCTTAAAATTTGAGAATTGTTTCTAAAATTGGATCATATTTTGAGAAACTCCAAAATGTGTTTCTACTGTTCAGTCTCTTTCATAGTTTTAGTTCCTCCTTAAATTTACTATTATAAGCAATGGTTTGTTGGTTTTACACCAACTTTTTCCATCACCTTACTTCTGGCATGGTTCAAATCCAAGTTAGCAGTTTTTTTTCATTTTTAGTTTTGCAATGTTATTATATATATGTGTGTAGTATGTAACTCTATTAGTACTTTTACTTGTATTTATTTCTTAATCTTGTGATAGGTTCTTTTATTTTTATTGTATAGTTATAAATTTCAAATTTTAAATTTTAAATTTGTATAGCTATATATTTTCAAATTTTAATCTTATTGTTTGACTTTGTAGTATATTTGGAATACGTTAAAATTTTGCACAATATAAAGTTATTATAGACGAATAATTATACAAAACTTTTATTTTATATTAACTTGAATTACTCAAGAATGAGAAGATATTTTATAACAAATTTGTTGTTGAGCTTGCATCAGATTTATTTGTATTAGGTATCATAAGTTTTTTATAATTACTTTTTGTATTTTTTTTAATGCATTTTAATTATTTTTAATAATATTTAACTTAATTTTAAAATATAAAATTAGAAAAAGTTAAATTTTTTTTTTATCAAACTAGTTTTGTTTCTGTTCTTAGTTTTTTTAAAAAACAAACAATAGAAATCGTTATCAAGCACATTTTTTATCTTGTTCTAAAAAATAAAAAATGGGAAACAAGAAATTAGAAACGAGAAACGAAAAACAGAAAATGAGAACGTTACCAAACAAGCCCTAAACAACCAATGTTGTCCTACCATCTACATCCTTCAAAAGAAACATATGCAGTAAGAAAAGAAAACCATGTCATCTTTGGATCTCTTATTTTAAATGGTAAGTGGTCTTCTATCATATTCTCATCTCTCTCTTCTTTTGGCGTAGGAAGTGTAAACTGTGTGATTTCGTGTGAATCAGTCACCGAGGCTGCTTATTTCACTTACGATGGACTTCGGCATCGCCTTGTTTCTCCTTTTAGTTTCTCTACCTGCTATCTTGGCTCAGATACCAACACATGCTAGTATCATAGTCGATGGAGCTTCAGTAGTTGCCGAAACTGATGATAACTACATTTGTGCCACCATTGATTGGTGGCCTCATGATAAGTGTAATTACAATCGTTGTCCATGGGGGTATTCTTCTGCAGCAAATTTGGTGAGAATTAGAAACTCTACATGCTTAATGCTTAATGCTTAAACAAAGGATTCAGTCGCTTACTCTTTATGATTGATTCAATCTCTGTTTATTTCCTTTCTTCAGAACTTGTCACATCCTTTTCTCATCAAGGCAATACAAGGTATTCTTTCTTGATATCCCAAATCTCGACGCGACACTTGTAGCTACCCTTAGGACTATACTGTGTAAAGAAATCTTTTCTTATCATAAGAATCCTTTTTAGCTGCATTACTTACATTGATTCTGTGTGGTGGGTTGACACTTGAAAGCTTTTGAGCACTTGAGGATAAGAATCGGTGGTTCTCTACAAGACCAAGTGTTGTACGACGTAGGAAGTTTGAAGACGCCTTGTCATCCATTTCAAAAGATAAGCTGGGGGCTGTTTGGTTTTTCCAAGGGGTGTTTGCACATGAGTAGATGGGATGATCTAAACCAATTATTCAAGACCACAGGGTAAAACAGTTACTTCTTTTTTCTTCTCTGCTACTCCTTGAAAGATTAGTTTGGTAAGCATGTGTATCGTGAGAGTTCTTTCATTAGTAAGTTCATTTAACTGATAAAAATTGTAGGCATATTAGGTGTAGGCATGGAAGTGGTTCGGTATAGAGCAACCTTACATCAGTATTTTCTTATGAAAAAATAATAAAATGTCAAACCTTGTTAAAAATATTGTTATAAGATGAAGTTTACCATATAACTCAATAGCTTAAGCATTTGGATAACTGGATTGAACGGTGAATTAACATGGTAGCAGTCTTTCGTTCAAAGACAAATCGTTTAGTTCTCTAATTCATTTATGTTCTGAATCATTGTCAAGGACTATACATGTTTAAATAGAGAATATTAGATTGGAATATTGCCACACATGTCTTAATATGGATCAAATCCTACATTTTCAGGGCCATAGTGACCTTTGGCTTGAATGCACTACGTGGAAGGCATCGGATTCAAAGAGATAAGTGGGCAGGAGAGTGGGACTCTACTAATGCTCGGGATTTTATGAATTACACCATATCAAAAGGATATATGATAGATTCGTGGGAATTTGGTAAATGACTCTAAAAGTTACCATTCGTTACGACATTTGTCTGTGTCCTCTGCTCGAATTTCTTATCCTTAAATGCAGGTAATGAATTGAGTGGGCATGGTGTTGGTGCGAGTGTCGACGTAGAAGTGTATGCAAAAGATGTGATCAAACTAAGATACATCATCAATGATTTATACAAGAATTCCAACTCAAAACCTTCACTTGTAGCTCCGGGAGGATTCTTCGAGCCAGAGTGGTATTCTAAGCTTCTTCAGGTTTCAGGATCTAATGTTGTGAATGCTGTCACACATCACATATACAATCTTGGGGCTGGTAAGTTCACAGTTAACACAGTAACCGAAAATAAATGGATCGATGATCCATTGTCGTTCTTTTCTGTTCAAATATCCATTGTTGATCTTTTCATTCCAGGCATTGATCCCCATCTTGCAAACAATATACTGGATCCACATTACTTAAGCAGGGTATCAGAAACCTTCAACAAGCTAGACCAAACCATCCAAGTTCATGGTCCATGGGCATCTGCTTGGGTTGGAGAGTCTGGTGGGGCCTATAACAGCGGTGGTCATCACGTATCCAACACATTCATTAATAGCTTTTGGTAATCTTCATTCCCAAAAACATATATCGGTGCCTTGTAAACCGTCACGTGATCATTTGTATGTTATGTGTAAACTCTAGGTATTTAGATCAGCTGGGGTTGGCATCTAAGTACAATACTAAAGTGTATTGTAGGCAAACATTAATTGGGGGTCACTATGGTCTGCTCAACACAACCACACTTGTACCAAATCCAGATTTTTACAGGTAAGGCTCTTACAAATTTAGCTATATTAGCTCTTTTCATTGTCTTTATAGTCCTCGGTGTATCTGATTTTAGATCTGTTTGATCATCCAAACCAGTGCTCTTCTGTGGCATCGGCTTATGGGGAAAACTGTTCTTCCAATTGGTAGTGATGCTTCGTCGTACTTGCGCGCTTACGCTCATTGTTCAAGAGGAAGTGTAAGGGCTATTTTCATTCTTTTTGAAAAGTTGACTACAATTCTGTTTGACAATGAACCATCTTGGATTGATGTAGTGGTCAAAGAATGCTTTGGAATTTTAGAGATTAGGAATTAATTTCCTACGGGTTTCTTTGATAACCAAATATATCGTAGGACCAAGCAGTCTGTCTCGTGAGAATAGTGAGGTGCGCATAAACTCGCCTGTACACTCACGGATATAGAAAAGAACGGTTGACTACGAAAGTACTTTTTTAAGTTCCAACCTTCTTTGCTGAATTATGTTTGCAGACTGGTGTGACTGTTCTTCTGATCAATTTGAGCAACCATACATATTTCTCAATCCATGTCCAAAACAGCAAAACTATGTATCTAAATGTCCGAGAAAACGGGGTTATGAGAGAAAATTCCTTCATGAAAGGAATGAAGAAGACTGTAGCATGGATTGGCAACAAAGTCTCTGATGCAACAGTGTCGAGAGAAGAATACCACCTGACTCCGAAGGAAGGCTACCTCCAAAGCCAAACCATGCTTCTAAACGGATCGCCGTTGGAGCTCACTGCCGATGGAGAGATCCCAAGGTTGGATCCTGTCCTCCGAGACGTTAACATGCCGATCCATATGATCCCACTGTCCATTGCTTTCATAGTATTCCCCAACTTCGACGCTCCGTCGTGCGTGTGATTTCAGACTGCATATGTCCATGCTTTTGCAGCTCAAACTGTAAAAACTTATACAAGCTGAATAACTGTACAATATCATCAGTAAGTTATTGTTTCTGTAATGATTTTATTAGAAAGATGTATAATAAGTTGAAAAATTGGGAAATTACCAAATGGTGCTGTATTTAATTGTTTGTGCAAACATTTCCTTTGTGAAGCTAGGAATTCTGTCTGCTGCTGGTGAATCTGTGAAGCTTTGAATTGAACTTTGCTTTTGCAAACTCAAAAGCTTCAAAGTTCTGAATATTTTCCTTGGATTTTCTCTCAAATCAAACATCAATAATATGCTAATCAATTCAGTAATGCTCTACTTAAACATACATATAGTTAAGTACTATATTTTGTCTTAGCGATCAAGATTTAAAATTTAAATTCCCCGCTTTATATGTCGTTCGAGATGAACGAAAAAAGGTTTAAAAATCTTGTTTATGTTATGTTCTTATCTTTAAATCTCTACTACAAAGAGGAGAGGAGCGGATGAGTCAAATTTCTTGTTTGTTTGACAAAATCACGATTTCTTTCCGTCTTTTTATCAACCTCTCTTCGACTTCTTTTCAACATTTCACCGAATCTCAAATCAAAATTTATATCAAATTTCATCGGAAATAATCATGTTCTCTCATAAACACAAATTTCACAAAAAAATTTTAACATCTTTTCTGTAAAACATCAATTTCAAACAAATATTTTATATCCTAAATCACTTCATTTTTTTTTTCTTATTCTTTCTCTTTCTCTTCCTCTCTTTTCATTAATCCTTAAGCTATGGTTACCAAATCAAGTTTTCCAAAGAAGAGAATCTTTTGGTTTTTATTTTTTGAAGTATACAATAATTAGGGGTGAGGATTCGAATCCGTGACCTCATGGTCTTTCGGCATTTTGTTGACCTATTGCTCTTTTGGCGTTTGTTACACGTTTTAAATTAATATTAAAAATGAACTTTTAAATTATTATTCAAACATCTAAACAAGTTATTATAATGAATCAAAATAAATACTATTCAAAATAATTATTCATTTTTAATAATTCAATTCTAATTATTTATTTTAATCATTTATTTACTATTTAATTCAAATGATATATAATAACTCATTTCTAACCTCTTAAAATAATAGTTCAATTAAGGTTCAAGCCTGAAAATATATGTTTGTTTCGGTAGTGTTTTCTACGTAAGATTTTGTCGTCTACTTCACCCAACAATTTCTAAGTGCATCAAAACCAAATATTTCTAAAATTTAGAATGACAATTTCAAATCCAAACAGCATCCTTATTCTCTATCCAACGAAACCCTAACTAAAAAGAAAAAATCGTTTTAAGCTTCTTACCATATCGATTCTGCGTCATCGTCTTCGAGAATGGCGACTCCAACGAGATCGGAATCTCTTTCGCTTCTTCGCTCTCTGATCCGTGCAGCGCGTCACTTCTGCGATTACAACATCAGAGAGTACGCCAAACGACGCGCCGTCGACGGATTCCGCCGCAACCGGAACCTTTCCAGTCATTCCTCCATCTCCTCCGCCTACGCAGACGGCAAGGCTCAGCTTGAAGTTGCCAAAAGACAGTCCACCGTCTACTCCCTCTTCTCGCCCAAGGTCAAGAGCATCATGGAGGCGCATCACACGAACTGACTTCTTCTTCTCCTCCGTATGATTCTATTTCTATCGTTACAGATTATTGAATTAGGGTTTATTACTGATTTCCGGAGTTTTACTTGATTGATTTGCGAAGTCTGATAACGAATTCAATAACTGCTTGGCTTTTCCTGTAGTATTTGCTTGTTTGTTTGAGTAATCAAGCTTTAACATGCTTGGTGATGATGAACATGATTTGATAACTCCTTTTGGGTTCGATTTGCTTTCCCTAAACCAATTCTGAGTAATTCAGAATAGATTTAAAATTTTATTGAATATTCCATGGCCGGCAATGACCTTCTTGATGAAGCAATAGCTAAGCAACCGGATTCTTATTAATTTTTTTTTAAATTTTAATTTGTAATATTTGTTCTGAACTGGGATCCGCTTATTAAATTTTGCATTGTCGGTTTAGGATTTGTAGCAATGTTCACAACACTCTTCACGTATCAGTTTCTGTAAAAACTAATTTTATGAATGATTCGGTTCTTTATGTCTGGTGATCTTCTTTAATTAATACTATATAAATATATGTGTGTATATATATATATATATATATATTTATTTATTTATTTATTTATTTATTTTATCATTTTATCATTTTTGCAATTGATCATCAAATCAATATTCGATGTCATAAAAAAAACGTAGTATTCGAATGAGAGATGTTTGAAAATACTATACTATACAAAATACTTATTGGTATTTCAAATGTGTAATAAGTCGTCCAAAAACCACGAAGCTATGAGTTCAATTATTGTATAATCTCAAGTAAATAATAATAAAAAATTTAGACTTTGTTTAATAACACTTGATTATTAAAAATTAAGGGTGTATTTGTTTTTGCTAGAAATGAGTGGAGTGAAGAAGAGTGGAGATAAATTAATAGTGATTGAATACTTGTTTGAAAATTGATGTTAGTAGTGATTGAATAACTTATTACTTGTTTGAAAATTAGTGTTAGTGAATAAATCATATGTTTGATGTAAAATTTGATTAAATGGTTTGATAGAAGATTTGATGAGTGATTAAGAGTAATTGTTTATTACTAAATACAAATTAGTGATTTTTGAGTTGTAATCAGCTACTCCTCTCCCACAAAAGAATCAAACATAGCTTAAACATGTATCTACTTTTTAATTTATGATTTCCCTTATTTTAATATATATCTTTTATTGCAAAAAGCGAGTATAGATTAGCTAGCACTAGTGATGTATTAGTATTTACTCGATCAGTAATTCAAGTTGTCGTCATGTCTTATATGTAGGGTTTGTTGTCCTCGTTCCCCGTACTCAAAAAAAAAAGATTTTTTATTAGAATTAAAATACCGTTCTAGAAACATAAACTAATTTACCTTTTTTTTTTTCAAAATATCTAGCTAAGTTGACTATAAAGACAATATTATCCCACATGAGAAGTTTTCATGAATTTTTGGATCACAGAAGAAAAACGAGTACCATTGCAAGTGTTACAATATCAACCAGAGTAGAAGATGGTCAAGATCATCTTCACAATTGTTTTAATCAAAACAAGAGATTTTCACTTTTTTTTTTTAATGAAGAAATAAAGAAGAAAAATATTGAACCAAAAAACAAGCCCAAGCATCTACCATCATATTGTTGATGGAAGACGAGATGAAACCTCGATCATTCGCAATCTACTTTCTAAGCAAGTGACGAGCACGGTGATTAGCGTTATCAACACGAATAGTGATCGCGTCGGCATCATCAAACAAGTGATCGATAGCTTTATTCTGCCTGTAATAGAAGTTAAAGATTCCAACAAAGTATAAAAAAAATAGAAAGAAAAATGAGTGTTGAATTGAAGCTATATATATAAATATATATATATATATAAAAGAATGCACCTGTCTAATTCATATCCCATATCAACAGCCATTCCTTTAAGCTCTCCCAAAATATTACTCAAATCTGAAAGAGCATCCTCTTGTTTTACCTTTTCCACCTGGATTTCAACAAATCTCTTTGTAAGTGTTTGCAAAAACTAAATAGTTACCAAATAGTAGAAAACACTTATATAAGAAATGCTATAAGGCGTATCGATGTGTAATTATATGAGTATTCACTCACGGATGTGGTTGTTTTAGAGAGAGATTACATGAAAAAAAAAAAAAAAAAAAAAAAAACATAATCGGTATCTGTAATCCTCTTTCCCAATTTATTTGGAAGTAATCTAGTTCAACATCACTATCATTGATTCGATCCTAAAAATCAATATTTGTAATATCTTCTTCAAATTGTATTAAAAAAAATAATAAAATAAAATAATAGTGGAGTAAACAGAAATTTATTTAAATTACAAACCTCAACTTTTTGAAGAGAATTAGTTGGGTGAGGATGTGGGGCACGTGAGGATCGTGGGTTGGGTGCCCGACTTAAACCCAACTTCTCCCTCTGCTCCAAATGGTTGCCTTTGCTTATGACAGCCTGATCGCCTGCAAACCAATCAAATCAAATCTATTTATTTATTTATTAATTTTAAAAAATTATATGAAAAAACCATTGACCATCAACTTTTTCCATCTGGTTACTGGGAAAGTTGAAACCTTTTAGTTTAGATAACCTAAGATCATGGTCCCTTATATTATCTTCTTTCAGTGCTAATTTGAAAAAAAAAAATGTTGGAAATAGTATTTTGATTCATAAACTTTCAACTTTCTCTCATTTTGGTCTTTGAACTTAAAAAAAATCAATTTTAGTCTCTGAGCTTTCGATTTTGTTTTATTTTGATCACTAAATTTTCAAAAGTCCAATTTTCTAAAGATTCCTCCTCAACCTCAGTTGAGCTCTTTTTGTCCGATCCAAACTCTTTCACCAGGGAGGAAAGACGTGAAAGGAACCTCTTTGATCGGACACTCTTTCACTCCTTCGTAAACTCACTGCTACGCTTTGTTATTTACGCAAAAAAATAAAGTAGGGAAAGGCCAAGCTTCGAACCCGAGCCCTATGGAACTCTTTCTATCCGATCTGAACTCTTTCACCAGGTCAATATGGGAAATAGGGAAAGCTCTTCAGCCGGTAGAGAAGGAGAGGAAGAGAGAAAGCAGCTCGCTTTGCTTCTTTATTGAAGAGATTTCCCACGGACTACAATTTGGTTTTTAAAAGTCTAGGGACCAAACTTGAAAGTCAAGATATGATATTTTATCCTTGAAAAAATTACCTTCAAAGATAACGGGGCCTGTTATCTGACGACCTTTCTTTGGCTTCCAAGTCTTGGAGAATATACCTCCTAAGCTTCCTAGAAGTTTCTCCCCCTGAAATCAACATCATCAAATATTAAACTTGTGAAACTCAACAATTTTAAGAAGTTTTTCTAATAATAAGTATGTGTGTTTGTTTATTCAATCATAACTTTAGATTTATAAAACTCATATTGAATGTTATATACCAACTAATTACAAAGTATGAACTCACCCTTTGTACAAATCTAAGCTTGTATGTTATGTATGCATGCTTGTTTATTCAAGCATAACTTTGGACTTATAAAACTCATGTTTTGCATTATACACAATCTATACACAGAATCTATAACTCCAATCCAAACACATATCATGCTAACCCATAGGATTCAACATCATACTTTATAAACTCAGGCTTAGAAAAATCATGAAGCAATTAACCCTCTAGGAGCAAGAGATCATGATATGTAACTAAAGCCTCCTTTTGATAACTAATAATAGTTTAGAAACACTCAATCCACATAGATATTCTCTAACTCTGTTATAGTTTAAAATCTTTTCAAAATTGTGGTCAAATTTCAAAAAACTAAAACAAAAGTAGTTGTTTTACATTTGGCTAATAACTCATGTATATTTGCATAGTGTAGAAATTGAGGGGAACAAAAAACTAAAAAATGGACTAATGAGCCTCAAACATCTGTTGAATGATTGAATCTCAGCAATAAGAAGAATAAATATATGTTCAAGTAATTGATCGAGCAAGAATATGATCCATTCATTCGACATACCCGGCTAAGATCATTGTCGATATCAGCCGTAACCATGTGGGTCCGAGTGATCTGCTCACCCTGTTGATGCAGGGCAACTAAAGTTCTGGTTGCATCTTCTCTCATGTCCTCAGCAATCTTCAGGCAGTTGTTGACTGAGTTCGTCGTCTCCTCAGCTTTGTATGCAGCATAATTCTCCAACTCCTCCACTGTCTGGTTCTCAAGCCCACCAGAGTCCCGGAAATCATTCTTGTATCTGTTTCTTGATGACCATGAATACGAACTTGAAGACGACGAATACGAGGAGGAATCGGTCTCTTTCTCGAGATGGTCATCGAAAAGATTGGAGCTGGGATTTGGTGCTACAGTTGCATTGTGAGAAGGGGTGTTTCTTGAGGAATTGTGTTTGTGCTTCTTGTCTAAATTATCATTGGAACTAACTTGGTTTGGACTGGAGCGAGCAGGATTTGCAGGTTGGGTTGAGCCATGCCTTGAAACATTTATGGGGGATTTCCTAAAAGGTGACATTTCTGGAAATTCAAATGCAGAATTTAGTTGATGGCTTCGTGTCAAGGATGATGATTTAGATGCTTAGAATGATCACAGTTCCACTCTGGAATCCAAAGAAGAAACATATGAGATCTTTGTGGAATCGAAGCAAAAATCAGTTGAAGAATTCAACAAAAAATAAGAACTAATTACACACATTGATTGAGAAATGCCATGTTTAAACATTTCAAAATCACTCCTAAACATGTTTTTATAATGATCTTGAAATGATTTCGAGGACATCAAATGAGAAATAACAAGAATCAAGTGAACAGACTGAAAAAGAAAAAAAAAAGGGTTACAAAAACTCTGATAAAATCAAATTAGTCAGGCAAATACAACTTTAACAGGGCCCCATATTGATATTTCCACAAAGAACCACGGAAATGAATCAAAAAACGCACAATCGAAAACACAATTTCTAGTGAAACTTATCCCAAATCGAAAACCAAACTCATCAATGAGATAATCCAGAAAGAGCTAGTTTATCAATATCACTCCAGAGCAGACAAATCAATAATAGAAATCCAAATCATCCCATTTCCTTAAACTTCCTCAAATTTTCACGAAAACCCAGCAAGCATCGGGGAAGTGATCAAACAATCATTCATCAGTTCATATATCAGATAAGACTACAAGAATCAAAGCAAAAAGAACATCGAATGAACATATTCAGGAAAGAAAAACTAGGGGGACTTCAACCATTAAATGAAAAAATCGAGAGAAACCCTCGAGCATTTCAAAAGTAAAGAGAAAACCCAGATAAAATTAGAAAGAATGAGCGATCAAGTACCTTTAGAATTGAAGAACTTGGAGGATCAAGAGTAATAATGATAGAACAAGGAAGAATTGTGCAGGGTTTTGAAGGAAAGAAGAGAATAGAAAGAGTCAAAGGAAGAACTCAGGATTGGAACAACTTGGGGTTTAAGAAGTCTTTGGCAAATTGACAATGGAAATTGGCGTGAAATTAGAGGAACATGCTTCCCAGAAGGCGCCTTTTCTTCATTCCCGCCGGGCTTGAACCGTTCATGATTAAGTTTTTCTTTTTCTTTTTTTTTTTCATGGATATTACATTTTTAATATAATTTTTAAAAAATTGATTGTATTTGTAACTATTTTGTAGAAAATTAAATTGAATTGTGCAGGTTTTCATACATTTTCTTTTTGTTTTTTAATATATATTATATATATCCAATTCAAAGTCAAATATATTTATCTCAAGATATTATTGGCATGATTGAATAATACTTAAAAATCAAGAAATTACTTATTCAAATTTTGTATTACCAAATGTTGTTGGATAAAAAGAAAGTGAATTTTCAAATCGTTAATCATTTCTTTTATCATCAATTTTATTTGATCATTGAGTCAAGATGATAATTTGAAATAATGTAATATATGAAAAATGTAATAATCAAAATCAAACGAACTCTTATATGAATTTATAACTAACACAATTTGTTAGATCAAATAACTAGTGGTGAATATCCGAACTCGTAAATTGTTAGTCAAGAATATATATTTATGTTATTTGAGTTACTTGCTCGTAAAGGTAATAATAGAGTTACTACTATTGAATTATGTTATTTAGATAAAAATTTGATTCAAAGTTCAAAAGAATAGCCTATTGATTATGATGCATCATTTAATAAATCTTAAATCGGGATCTTCCTCTTGATGTCTTTCTTCAATTAAATTATCATTTTTGATTTGTTCAAACTTCAAACATCTCAAATATCCATAAAAACATCTTGATCCACCAACCATGGAGCAGGAAATTAAAAGTCAAACATAAAAAAAGTCAGCCAACATGAAAAAAATTAAATTAAATTAAATAACTCATAATACAACTAGTGATTAAAAAAAAAAAAAAGAAAAAAAAAAACTTGACTTTTGACAAGTTGGGCTGCATAGGATTTAGAAATATATATAAGAAGTCACTTTTAAATGCCATAAACGTGTAGCCAAATTAGAATATGAAAGTAAACCAAGGCAAGTTTTTATTTTTAATATTATTATTCAATAATTAGAGGTAGAAAATTTGAACTCATAGTTTATAGGTTACCAGATCATACTATACTATCATATTAGTTAACCTTGCTTTCAGAAACTACATTTTATTTGGGAATTGGAAACTCAGACACAATACCAACAACCATAATCTATGCAGTTTACAACAGAAAAATCACCATCTGTAATTATAATTATACTTGACAAATACATCGGGAATTGATCGCCATAACGAACCTTTTTTTTTTCTTTTTCGAAGAAACTAATTTGGAAGTGCAGTTACTAAAGTAGGAACTAGCATTGACATACCAGACACAGCTTGTTTCTTCATCATGGCAACATGTTTCTGGCCAGCCAAATGAAAGTCAAACACCGTTTGGCTATTGCACACCACATTGCAAATGGTGCAGGTTCTAATGGAATTGACAGCCGTTCCACTTTCCACAATCTTCCGTTTCTTCGTCTCCAAATCTTCTGGTGCTTCCGCTAAACTCGTCTGCGTTTTCTGTACATCATCGCTACTTGGGTTGCTGGCAGCTGGATTTTCCATTTGTCCTATAATTGAATAGGTTGCCGATGGCAGGACATTTGAAGTACCAGCGTTGCTCTTTCCCTTTTCGACTTTTTCCATGTTCTTTAGGTGTTTCTTTCCTGTTAGGTGCTTGGTGTAGATTTCATTGCTGTTACAACTGATCTTGCAGACCTCACACCAGGCATACTGAACGACCTTGTTCTTTTTCGGTTGCTTCTTCAAGCTATCATCGTATTGAGACCGGATTGCAGCAACAAAGGGATTTTGGGATGCTAAGAACGCCTATTCAGCAAGAAAGTTGAAACTTTAATACAAAGAAAACTGACTAGAAAGCAACAGCTTTAAACGAGTTCAATTACATAGCTAACTTTTCAGCCCATCCGACCAACGGTCATGGTATTCACTTGACAATTTCTAGAAGAATAACAATCGCTTCTTAGCACATCAATTAAGTGATCAGAGAATTGAGAGCTATCTATCATCGGTTAGCTTAGTGATCAACAAAGACCTTAAAGATCTAAGTGGTATTTGGTTTCAATCCGTGATGACCATTTATCAAGAAATTAGTTTCCTACGAATCTCCAAGAAATCCAAATGTTGTAGGGTCAAGTGGTTTGTTCCATAAGAATAGTTGAGGTACGCTTAAGCTGAGCTGGATGTCAGAGTCATAGAATATGCTCTGACGGTCCATGTCCTGACAAGCTATGATGTGACCGAGAAGGACGGTTCATCATCCATCACACCAAAAAGAGTGTTCAATAGTGTTAGCTAGATGCATAATGAAGCTAAGTCTTGATGGTGTCAAGGTGTCAGTGTCAAGGCTTAGTGGGGGCATGATGGAGCTCTGAGCCATCTCGACGATGTCAAGGCTCGAGATGGAGTTTTGACGAGCGGCTCTGGAGCTAAGTCCGTATGAAGCTAAGATGTAAGCTCACCAAGTTTGGTGTCAATCAGACATTCGACGGACGCTCCACGCTGACGTATGATTCCTCGCCAAAAAGATATGCATTGGTGGAAGACTAAAAATTATCCAGAATGTACTATAGGGGGAGGCATGGCGTCAGCTCTCCACCACCCCTGGGCCCTATGGCCTAAGTGAACTATCCCATTGCACATGCGTGTGTCATGGTGTGGGTGAGTGCTTGCAAGACGAGTGTCTTGGGCGGCTCCCTTTGGGAATGGAAATCCAAGGACAATGTCGGCGTGCCGACATTGCGCCCTTGCCAATGAGACATAGGTTGCCACATATATCGAGAGACAGCCCGCCATCTCACGTTGGATTTCCGTGGGCCGAATGGATGCGTGTGCGAGCATTTAAGCATGACTAAGATAATTCTGCTGCGTATTCGATGACGCATAGTCGAGGCCTTGAGAACCTCGCTTAACGACCCGACGAGTCACAAAGTATGGGCGACCCGAGTATGGGGATTGAGTTCCCCTCTAAGCTTGGTCATGACGAGTGTGAAATCATGGCGCCGCACGAATCGAAGAGTGCGACCATGACACTGGACACACAAATATGAAAAAAATATATCTTCATTGCCCCAGATAAACGTGTTTCACAACTTGAACCCCTAATTGAAGACATCTTTGTACTACAACCACTGAAAATGATGCAACAATTGTGTCGTATTCATAAGCCAGGGTGGTAACCATTTGCCAGAAAGGCAGAAATAGAATGAAATAAGAACAGAAGCTAAAACAAAATAACCCAACCACCTTGTTCCATTTAAAATCTGGATGGACTTTTATATATACATTCACAAAAGAATCAAATCTTACCTTTCAATAACCCCATAAAATGGACAGAGATTTTTTTTTTTTTTTCTTAAACCATTAGATAATGCATTCAAATTTGTACGGAAGGGAACAAAACAAAGAGAGTAAATAGGCATTGAAAGAAGAACCGTTAAGAAAAAGTAAAATTTTGTTTTAGGAGAAACCAATTAAGAAAAAGCAAATGATGACCTGACTTACAGAGTATAAACAAGCAGAATACATCAGTGTTACTCACCAGAGCTTTGTGCCTTTTCCCACTCAGATGTTTATCAAAAACCTCTTGACTATTGCAAACAACATTGCATACGGAACAAACCCTCGCAGAATTGGATTTTACACCACTAACTACAAGCTTGCGCTTCTTGTCAATCAAATTTTTACTAGCAGCGGACACATCTGGAGTCCCCTGTACAAGTTGTCCACTAGCATCGCCTATTCGGTTAAGCACATTTATGTTTCCAAAAGTGGTTCCCACCAAGGAACTGTTAAGAGTTTCCAAATTCTTCTTGTGTTTCTTTCCTAGTACATGTTCATCAAAAACATCTTTACTGTTGCAGTCGATTTTGCAAACTTCACAGCGCACAGGTTGGATGAACTTGGTTTTCACATGTTTTCCGCTGCTTGCGTTGTGCCCCAAGGATTGAATCGCCAAATTTCCATTCAGCAAGGAATTAGAAGTCGTGGATGCTACTTGATTCTCAAACGTAGATTTGAGTGCCTACAAAAGTCAAAAAATAAAATCAGGTTTACTGGCAGCTAGAAATATTGCTTAATCATGAACTTGGAAAGCTTGATGCATGCAGATCAGTAATACATTTAGATGTAAAGCTCTCACTTCAGAAAAAACTGTTGTGACAAAGGTGATATCCGAATCCATGAAACTGAGATCAGATTATACGCATGAATAACATCCACCATTACTTACATAATGTTTGAGAATGCAGTTTTGAGTTCAACTATATAATATGGGGTGGGGATTTGTGTATACTGTAACCAAATTCAACTTGGCTTTGAACCATGACCAAAAACACTTCTTAAGAAAACTTTTATGCAATTGGGTTCAGAAGATATGCAAATGCATAAATGAAAAACAAAATCACATAGGCTACTTTTGAAAACACTGTTCGTATGGCCAAAACAAAATCACTCTTACCATCACGAAAAACATACTTTTCAGTGAAAACTTTCAGAGGTACACCTAAAAAAGTCGGAAGAGCACATTAAACTATGTCTGTTTTTGGTAGAAGAAGAGTGATTAACCACTACTCCTCAAAAACTACTAGTTTGTATTTGGTAGTAAACAATCCCTCTTAACCGCTCATCAAACCTTCTATCAAACCATTCCATCAAACATATCACTCAACCACTAGTAACACCAATCCCCAAACAAGTAATTAATTACTCAACCACTACTGAAATCAATCCTGAAACAAGTATTCAGCCATATTAACCCCTCGAGTCCTCTCCACTCCACTCTTTTCGACCAAAAACAAACACAAGTGTGTAGAATGAAAGTTTTCAAAAAAAAAAAAAAAAAGAGTAGAATGAAACATCAAAACCATTTATCATAACACACTTTTTATAAATACCGCTTATTTTATGGCAATAGAAATCCACTGATCTGCGTGCGAATTCCTCACAAAGAACATAAAATAAAATAACAAAGATAAAAGTAACTTCAGCCTCCATCCACAAACCAAGTAACAATCCAATCCCAATAGAAGTCAGTCCATCAAACACAAGAAAAGCAACATGTAAAATTGAAAATGAAACAGACAAAGAAGGAACATTGCCCATTTGCCAAAAGATATTGGGATTTTTCGTTGACTTCTTTTGGATTACTACAAAGAGAAATTGCCACAAACAAATGCCCTTTCCTCATAACTATATTCACACAACTCTCCAACTAATTGAAGAGTCCTATTTCTGCAAATCCTTTGATCATATAATTTCATAAATCAATGATAAATAAATAAACAAAAGGACAAAGAAAGATAAAGAAAAGCACTCACAAACCCAACGGTGTCGGCCTGTGGAACGACCCAATTATAGGAAGCAGCAACTGGGTCAGCATAAAATTGCGGTTGGCCTTCCAATCCAACATAGGTCGAAGGTACGAAGGGGGAATTGGAATAAGGGTCGGTGCCGGGAGGATGCAGTGGCGGATCGGCGGCGACGGCGACGGCGGGCGGATAAACAGGCTGAGGAAACGGCGGGAAAGTATAAGGAGGGGGATTCCATTGATGAAACATTAATAAAGTTGAATTAAAGGAGAGTTTGAGGATTAGAAATTTAGAACTCACAAAAGTTCAGATTGCCGGGAAGATTTTGCATGGCGTTCGTGGATCGTGAAAGAGCTACCCAAATTCTTGGGCCTCACTCCATAACTCTACTCGGGCTCAAATGCCGCATTTGAATCACACCGAGTTCGGGACCGACTCGAACCCAATCTTTTTTTCTCTTTTTTTTTTTTTTTTTTTTTTTTTTAGTCTTGTGATTTGAAAAATTAGAATTTAATCCCCAAAGTTTGATAAAATCTTAAAACTAGTCTACCGTTCGGAATTGTTGGTGAATAAAATACGTAGAAGCTATTTTTGTGTTTAAAGATGAGAGTGTGAGATAAGTAATTAATTGGAAAATAAATACATAATTCATACATCAGATTTGCCTACTTAGTTCACCTACCATTTACAAATAACATATATTATTTTTTAGGTTTTATCAAACCATGAGGACTAAATTCTATATTTTTTGAAATTATAAGGACTAAAGTCTAGATTTTCAACACACATGGACTAAACTCTAACTTTTATCCGACCACAACAACTATATTTTTTATATATATTTATTTATTTATTTTGATATTGATAATGTTTGTAATTATTTTGTAGAATTTAGTAATTGTGTAAGTTTCTCTTTTATTTTTGGTCACTTTCCAATGCCAAACCACAATAAAAATAAACACCCTAAAACAAAAACAGGGAGATTAGGGCAAATAAACAGTAGAGTTAAATAATAATAATAATAAATAATAAATAAAGGATTTACATGAGAGAAGAAAAAACAGGGAGGCGTGGCGATTGGGACCAAATTGTTTGGTTGCGTGCTTCAACTAACTCAATGTGTCATTCCATTTACTAATCTTGCTTTTCACTACTTTTTTCCATTTCAAATGTACTTTCTTTATCCTTCAACTATTTTCAATCTTAACCTTCAAACAATCTTATGTTCAGTCGAATATATTGAGTGAATGCTCATACTTTCTAATAAACACTGTTTGATGAATCGACTTTTATAATTTTGTGAGGACAGTTTTTACTCTTACAAAAAAGCAATGTGGTTAAGTTGGGATTTCAATTCATTTTCACTTCATTCCGTTTTGGTTCATCTTTTATTTTGATTTTAATTAGAATTTAATTTTTTTTTCCTGTTCAATTTTGTCTCGTTTTCAAATTGACTTTTAATTTAATTTTTTATTAACAAAAAAAAAAAAACAGTATCATAAATAACAATCATAATTACAATAATTTTCTTTATATTTCACATCAAAATTTATTCTTTTTATTAAATTTTAACACATATAATTTTATTTTTCTTTAATATTTATATATTACTTCTTTCATAAAGAATCGTAACTGAATTAATATATTTATGTTTTTAAAAATATCAAACAAAATAAACTAATATTGTTCTAAAAAAATAAAACCAATCAATTAAATTGATTTAATTTCCTTCAATCTTTGTATTTTTTCTTTCACCCATACTTCGCAATGCCAATTTTGAATACAAAATTTTTATCCAAATCTTAGATTTTAAACAATACATGGGTAGCAATTGATAAGCATTGCTTCCCTTGAAAGTGGGCAACTCACATTTATTGCACTAAAAAATATACGCAAAAGTTCAAGTTAATTTTTGCGCACCTTTATAAACAATCCCCTAATAACCTTGTTGCATAGAGTCACCAATGTAACAAGTATTTGTATTTATTTATTTATTTTGATTAATATATAAGTAATTATCAAGATATTAATTCTTGCATAGACAATCATCCTAATAATTTAATGCTTACATTATACCAACTTGAAGAAGTTATTAGTTTAGTGCTACTTTAATGACATTAACACAAATAGTCAAAATAAAAAAAGTAAAAATTTATTATTTAGGAGGAAAATAGTATTTTGGAGAGGTGGTCCTCTCTTATAATTTAAAAAGATTATAAAATGGGGAGGGCATTTTTGTAGAGCATAGTAAGATGTTATTGGAAACACCACTTTGCATTTATATGTTGAAAGTGAGAAAGAGAAGAGGGGGGGGAAGGGCTTTGTGATGTTTTTGGTAGGTGACTAAACAACCACTTTGACCTCACATTCCATCTTTAACTTCTATCTTAAATCTTGCCTTTAATCCTCCTCATTCATTTCTTATACCAATCCCATTTTTCAAGCCATCACTCATTTCCCTTTGATCTCAAGATTAAATAATGAGCCTCAACAAAACATCTTTGAATCAGTGATTTCGTTCGTATCTAAATATTGTTGAATTATTATTAATATTATATAATTTATATTGGATGAGTTATTTTCACAATATAATTACAAATGTAAGCAGATTCTAAAACGTTTTATATGAAAGAATGAGACAATATTCATTAAAACAATAAATATATTTCTCAAAAGAGCAGTAGCTCAACCACTGTACATTCAAAAACCATGAAATGATAGATAAATTTCTCATAAACAAATGTAAACTAAGTCCAAACACTTAAAAGGAAAAAAAAAACAATTATAAAGACAAAACAAAACAAACCCAACAAAAAAAAATGTCATTTTTCTTAGTATACCACAAGAACAAAACCAAAAACCAAAGGTGCAATTTTGAAGCATTAAAGGAGGGATCTTCAAGCAAATGGTAAAGAATCAATAAAATGTAAAGAAACACATGAAAGTATTTGACTATACAAACCTCATTAAATCTTCTCTCTTTTTTTTCTTTTTATTTGAAGTTGAAAATGAAAGACAAAAAAAAAAAAAAAAAAAAACAGAGTTAGATATGAAATCCCACATTGAGAAGAGCTTCATGTTTGTGTTGATTGGCTGCAACCCACCATGGGTTCAATGATCCTAAATTATGATCCTTACTTTCTCTTTCAACAGGTTGAGGAGGAAGATTAAGGTCCAAGAAACCCCTAATTTCTGGGACTTTCTTTTGAATTCTAAGGGATTCTCTGTTCTTAGCTTCTGATCCATTCATCAAATGTGATCTTTTATGCCCACCAAGTGCTTGACCTGATGCAAACACTCTCTCACAAATTGGGCACTTGTGTTTGTTCGTCTTCGTCGAAACCCGAGATCCGCTTTCGCCGTCTCTTCGACTGGCATTGTCGAACCCGATAACTACTTCTAAGCTGCTGCTCTCTTCTTCTTCTTCTTCTTCTTCTTCTCCTTCTTCTTCTTCTGCGGTTGACTCAACCAAACAGCCCTTGAGTTTCTTGTGGCTTGCTCTATGCCCACCAAGTGCTTGATATGAGTCAAAGATTTTGTTGCAAATATCACACTCAAATTTGCCTCTCTTTTTTTGGGGGTGTTTTTTGCAAATTCTTGAATCCCAAAACTCTGCTAGTGTTTTCTTTTGGGATTTCAAGAACATGTCAGAGTTGAATCTTGGTTGGTTTTTGTCAGTTCTAGTTGACTTTTTTACTGTTGTTGTTTTTCCTTTGTTGGATTTCACTAACTCGTCACAGCCATTAGAAACAGAATTTGTATCTGAGGATTCAGCTGAGGAATTGAATCCAACCCAATTTCCCACATCCATGGAGAGTAACATCAAAGAAAAAGCAACTTCTTGTTCTTGCTCAACTTCAGAAACAGAGGAATCTGAATTTGAAACTGTTGTTGTTCTTCTTCTTGTTGTTGATAATGATGATCTCCTTCTCTTGTTTGGAGCTTCAGTCTCATTATTCTGTTTGGGATCAGTGATAAGGGAAACATCTAGTTCTTCAAAACTGGAATGGGATTTCATGTGTCCAAACAGAGCCTTCCATGATTGAAACACTTTACCACATTCTCTACAAAACTTGTCATTGTGTGAAGATTCTTCACTCAAAAACTCAAGTTTTTGAGTTTTTTTGGGATTTTTTCTCAAACCATAACCATAAACAGAGAGATTTCCACTCTCTAAATCTGTTTCAGCTTCTTCCATGTAATCACCAACTTGAAAGCTCTGTTTTTCATCACCTAAATTATTGGTTAAATGAGATCTCATATGACCTCCCAATGATCTCCCACAACCAAAGCTCTTGTTACAGAGCTTGCAAACATGTCTACCTTCCATTTTTATAAACTCAAAAACAAGAAACAAAAACCAAAATCAAGATCCAATTCACAAAGAAAACACAAAAACAAACACAACCCAGATCAGAAAAAACCAAACCAAACTTCCTCAAAACTGCAATTCAACACAAACCCAGATCAAAAAACCAAACCAAACACCTATAGATCATACAAAAAAAAACTTACTCAAACTGCAATTCAACACTAAACCCAGATCAAAAACTCCTCTAGATTCATACAAAAGCATTGCTCAAACTTCAATTGATCACTGAACCCACCTCAGAAATGGAAGATTATGAAGAAAGAAGAAGATCTAAAGCACAAAGAGTGAAAAAACAAAACAAAAAGAAGAAGAAGAAGAATACCCAGTAAAGATTCAACAAATTCTATTTTGGTTGTTGGAAGTGTAAAGAAGGGAAGAGATTTAAAACAAGAACAGAGAGAGAGAGAGAGAGGGAGAGAGAAAAAGAGTTGGAAAAATTGGGTGTGTGATCTGTAAACTATGTTACTAATAATAGCAAATGAAGAAATGAAAATAAAAAAGGGTTTAATTTTGAAGCAAATATAGAGTGTAAGGCTTTGAGACTAAATTTAGAAGACATGCAAAGAGAAGAAGAGAAAACAGAGCAGCACGTGTATTTGAGTGAGAGTTCTACGCTTCTACTGATCGGACGGCTGAGATTGTTGGAGATGATCATCTCAAAAACCTAACTGCCAATACTCATTAAAAAAAAAAAAAAAAAAAAAAAAACTATTCCTTCCTTAAGGAATTTCCCACCTCTACCACTCTCTGCTCAAATCCCGATCTGGTAGTTATTCCTTTTTCTACTTTCTCTATTTATTTTTTTTTTTTTTCTTTTCTTTTTCTTTTCCTACCAAAATTCCCTTTTTGTAATTTTTTCTTTTTTTTTTGGTAAATTGGTTTATGTAAATTATTAATTTCTACATTAAATTTTTTATTTTGTCTCTTGTTTTAAAGAAAAATAGAATATTGGTTTGTACTTTGAGGCAAAACCTAAAAACATAATCTATATCGTTAATAGTGTGAAATAACTACGAGACAACAAATCTTACATATATGACATTACATGAACTCGAATCATTGATTAAATGGATGCTTATGCAATGGATGTTAATGTATCATTAATGCAGCTGAGCTATGCTCGTTTCGGTGCGTGGAGGTAATTATCTAACTTGTACACAAATAGTACTAATTAAAATATTTTTTTTTATATATTTCATCAGATTCTAGAGGTAGATTTTTAGTTATTAATACTTGTTTGATAATTATTTGATTTTTTATTTAATTTTTAAACGTAAGTTTGAATATACCTAAATTCTCTTATTTCATACTCCCTTTAAAGGAATATATGAATCTTAATCAAATTCTATTTGAAAGTCGTATTTTTTACTTTTTTTGATTTGATTTTTAAAAATTATTAATTTCAATAAAATGAAGGAACTTAAATTCTAACTTCTTATCCATCATACTAAATTATAGTTTTTAAAGTTGCTCTTTGTTTTGTTTTTTTTTTTTTCAAAATAAAAATACTGGATTTATAACTTATTTTATTGTTTAAACATGTTCGACAGTTGCTAACAAAAAAACATGCTTGCATAAAATATAAAGTTAACATTGCAGGTAAGGATTTCACTAATGTCTTTTATTGAAAAAATGATGAATTATTCGAGCATTTATAAAATATTATTTTTCTCATCACAAATTG
>JBBMEG010000009.1:12172748-12197875 GCA_037832605.1 Cyclanthera cordifolia | reverse complement strand
TTCACTAATGTCTTTTATTGAAAAAATGATGAATTATTCGAGCATTTATAAAATATTATTTTTCTCATCACAAATTGGTTTAATTTTAAAATAGATCTCATACTATCTAATATGATATCATAACTGTCTCCGAAGCGGTAGTGCAGTTGGTTGAAGACTTGGGCTCGAGAGGTGTACTCCCTCAAGATTCTAGGTTTGAACCCCAACTGTAAAAATATCTATCTCAAAAAAAAAAATGATATCAGAACC
The DNA here is from genome assembly GCA_037832605.1 of Cyclanthera cordifolia. Taxonomy (NCBI): domain Eukaryota; kingdom Viridiplantae; phylum Streptophyta; class Magnoliopsida; order Cucurbitales; family Cucurbitaceae; genus Cyclanthera; species Cyclanthera cordifolia. The sequence goes on along the minus strand of JBBMEG010000009.1, from coordinate 12,197,626 downwards.
CATTAAATCCAACCGGTATTGGCAGGTTAAAGAGCAGACATGAGTTTGGAAGAGTTGCTCCTTTACAACCACTTTGGGAAGGAACTATGCATTTTTTTATGCTCCATTGATAAAATTAAGGTTATAATACATTTCCATCCACATTTTGTGATTGTTTACAATTTAATTAGTATATACATTTAATAAAACTTAATTATTTATACACAATATTAAAATATTTCAAACTAGTAATCTCTTAATGGATAGGTGAGTCAAACTCACTTTGATAGAAGTTTAAACTTAAAATTAGTTATCAAAAAAAGAAAAAAAAAACTTTAAATTAATTATAAGTTTAAATTAGAAAAGTATTTTGAAGTTAACCTGTATTGAATTTGGTTGGAGTGTTCATATATTTTCGAGAAACTTATTCAATCTCTTGATGTTTTCAAGTATATGTCAAATAGTATTGTTTAGAAAAATATTGATCCAAAATTTAAGTTTTCGTATTAAATTATTGCAAAATTAACTTAATATTTAAATGTGTTCCTAAAAAGAATTAGATATGCATGTTCAATATTTTTTAATTAAATTTCAATAAAAAAATATTTATGATTAATATGTTATTAATCAAAATAATAAAATGAATTAAAACAACCGACTTAATTGACCAACTGATCTGGTGTCATTTTCAAGGAAACCAATAAGTCAATTTGACGTCAATTTTCACCGAAAACGGATACTAACCAATGAACACCGTTAGAATTCGAAACATTTTACTACAAGAAAAGTTGCACAGCTTAGTTTGATCCGTTTTCTCCCAGTGGTATCTCTCTCGTTTTGTTCACAAGAGTTTAAAAAAAAAAAAAAAAAAAAAATCAGAAGAGTGGAACTTGAGTGCCGGCCTAAGTTGGGAATTAAACAAAGTTAAATAAGGGTAATGCATTGATTAGGACTACTAATCACATGTGAAGTATGATTAAAAAGCAGCATCCATTTTGGCTGTTCCCTTCTTCCCAGCACTTTCCTGCATTTTTTTAGCTGTAACTTGTCTGCAATTGCCTTCCATTTTCTGCTTTGTTTTTTCCTCCAATATGTCTCACAAACAACCTATTCATTTCATACTTCATCACAATATAAACAAATAAGAACACTTGCTTTTGGAATTAATGTTTAATCTTAAGCAACATGTGCAGTGTTTGCCAATCATATCCAATCTACTTTGATTCTGCTGCTTCTCCAAGGATAAAGAAAACACTAATCACTTCTGATTAGTTTGACTAAAAGTTGCATGCACCTCGACTATTCTCTCTCATTTAGTTGTACAATCGTTGATTTCCACAAAGCTCATAAAAAACTAATTCTCAAAGTAGGTGGTTCTGTTACAGGCTCCTAAGCAGGATGGTTATAGGATATTAATATAATATGAGTAAGGGTAGAATAGTAATTAATACTTACGATTTTAGTATAAATATGTGAGTTTGAGTCTCTTGTATAATATATGAAATTTGGTATTATTCTCTTGGAAAGAGAATACCCCTCTCGAAAGGCTATTGGAAAAGACTTAGCCCTCTCGAAAGGCTAATGGTTCAATATTGTAACTCTATTATCTCAATATAGTGTTCTAGTTGTATTCTCTTGTTCTTGTGTATTTGTCTTTTCTTTTATTCGTTCTCTTGTCATTGTTAAGATTATTGGTGTCTTAATAGGTTTCTAAATCCTTCTTCACGACATGCTAACCTATGACATTTCGAGTATTCTCATTGAACAAATCGTCTTTCTCACACTACACTAACCCATGATAGTTAAGGCTATACTTAGATTTGGCAAAGAAAACGAAAACAAACTAGAAAACAGTGTGCGTACACTAAGAAAGACGTAATGAAGAAGATGATATGATAGTTGTAACAATATCTATTTTTGCATAAGTTGCGGGCTACTGTCTGCTTGGACTTGACTTGGGAAGTGGAGCTCCAAAAAGAAAAAAGAAAAGTAAAGCTCAAATTTTAAAAAGTGGAACCCTTTAACAAAGATTGGCCTCTCTTTCTCTCTCTGGCAAAGCCCTTGCAATTCATCAAGAATGGGGGATAAGATAGATGCTCTCTGATATTGGCTTTATGCTTTCCCAACCTCTTAGACTCCTATTTTCCACCCCCCAGCTCTCACTCTAGATTCCCACAACTTAGGGAAAATCCACATTGGGTTTCTAATATCTAATGCAAATGAACCATAAAAAACCTATTCAAAGAACTCCAAAACCAGAGATGACATATAATGAATCATACAAAACTTTTATGCAACTTTATGGGTCAGCATGATGCACAAAACCAATATGTAATAGTTTGCTGTCACTTTCGGCACTAACTGAAATATGGGATCCAAAAGAAGAGTCAACAGAGTGAAAAAAAATAAAGAAAGAAAAAAAAGGGTTCCAGATGCAATGAAAGCAAATGATTACGGTTGCTCACAAAGAGCTAATGATGCAGACACTGCATTTTATTCGGGGGTGTTTGGATTTTGGGGCTGATGAGAAGAGAAGAGAGGGAGAGGGAGAGGGAGAGGAGGAAGAAAAGAAAATTGAGTGATTTAAGGATATAAAAATTTGGTTGGGGATTGGCGTTTTAGAGAAAAGTAATTGAAAAAACTTTTTTTAGATTTGTGTTTAGGAGAGAAGATGTTTATTTTAAATAGAATTTGGTATTGGAGAAAAGTTGAGAAGCGGGTGAGAAGTAAAGATTGTGATGAATTAAAAACAAACAAAAAATTCAACCTCTCGAGACCTCTCGTATGGATCCAAACACCTCCTCAGCAGTTAAGCAATCCATTTGAGCAGGTAAGAACAAAAGTTCACAACGTAGAAATACAAGAACAGGCCCACATATACGAAATAAGTAGATTAGTTGGTAAACATCTCTGCAGAAAATTTCAGGTATTTTGACCATTTATGTATAAACAATTCATGTTCATGAATATACAAACAAGCTAATAAAAAATTGGTGAGCATTAGCAAAACTCACCTTTTCACTTTTTCTTGCACAAGAGAGAGGGTAACATGAATCCAATTACTTTTTCATTTATGATCAAGAGATAACATCTTGCAGAAAAACCAATTGCGTTTCAAGTACACCATCTCCTTACAGGGAAGGTGGTAGTCCATGTTAGCTTGATGAAAAAGAAAAATTTGCACCTCTTCCCTATGGCTATTAATATGCAGAAGAAAATTTTTGGTTGTTCACCCTTAAGAGAGCAAAAGGAAAGGGACTTGTTTTCCTTTCCAATTTACCATCCATGATGTCGACAACTCAGGCTGCCACTAACTCAAAGCTCTACCCATTCCTTGCCTTGTAATTACACGAATCGTCTCCAAAAACTTCTTCTATCATACTGCTAGTTGGCAAGAAGTCAACTTCACTTTTTGAACAAGCCAAGTATCCAACATCCCACACCTTAGCATCACAATGATCCTGAACCGATAACGGCTCGTGACCAAAACCAACGCTATTATTGATTGGCCGCGTAAAACTACCCAGCCATTGATCACAATGCTCCGTCTTGGCTGGAAGTTCTTGGGTTGCAGGACATGCTTCAAATAATGTGCAAGCATCATCTTGAACTTCATGTTCTCCTCCCCTTAAATCACGGGAAATTTTGTCCAGAGGAATGGGGCTGGAACCACACTTATTAGAGCAATTAACAATTCCCCCACTTTCGTAATCATCAAATCTATCATCTGCAATATCCTCGTCATACTCTTGCAAATCATCTTCCCTGCCATGTATGAAACCAGGTCCAACTTCGTGTAGTGGTGATTCAACAACAGAGTCGTCATCCTCCTCCGTCATTCCAGGTTCATTGTCATCAGTACCTTGCCACTCATCATTGTCACTATCAATGTCTAGCGAGTTACATCTGTTCTGCTCTGCTCGCCTTCGAAGCATAAAGACGTTGAAGTAGTAGCTAACGATCTCATCTTTAGATTTGGAGGAAAAAACAGCTGAAAGGTCACCCCAGAAGTTTTTCCCCGATGAGACTGGATTAGAAAAGACAACTTCATAAAACATTCGTTCTTCTTCTTCACTCCATTTCTCTGCTACTAGCTCTCCCATTTCAGAAAGCCCTAGCTCCATAAATCTTTCTGGTCCTATAGAACCTTTAAGCTGCTCTCTTGCTTCTGTAATGTGTATACGAACACATCCCACGGACCCGCCATCCTCACAGCTGCAAGTTGCTCTTCCACTCCCAACTTCACAATCCACATTGGGCATTGGAATAACACAAGTACCAATCAACCTCTTCTCGTATTCGTCAAATGTAAGATCAGACTTTGAATCTGATTGAGACACATATGACATAACTTCCACATCCCGTGATCTCCATGGTGGAACAGTAGTTTGATGATCAGGTCCAATGGAAACAGATTTTTGAGGAGGGTAGTCCAATATTAAAGAATATATTTCTTCACAGTACGTCAATATTTTTCGCTGATGATTTACAGGGTTAAAATAATCTGAGGAAATAGAATAATGTCGAGAATCAAAGTCAGGAATGCTAGAATCAAAGTCATCACTGCTTCCATGGGGCTCTGGGAATACTCCACTTGAATGCTTTTGGTTAAGTTCGGTATCATTCTTTGGAAGCTCGTCCCCTAACAATCACAATGGAAAATGAATTGCCATCAGATTTATCCAGGAAGCTCTAAATAGAAAACAATCAGTTATAAAATTTGTTTCGCAACTAATCTTATCGATCATACCAACTATGAAGAAACAAAATAGAATCACTGGAAAACATAAGTGTCCCAAATCAATGCATCTATCACTTTCATTATTATTCAAAATCAGAATAAACTTAGCAAAAGTCTTCAAATTCTGTCTACAGTCTGATGAACCGGATGATTTAAGAAAGAGATAGTTAAAATACGAAATAACAATAATATGTATATATATGATATATATGTATGTATAGTTAAACTACAGCTGCTCAAATCTGCAGCTTCCACATTACCATCCTGCAATGCAGCAAACTTACAAACTACTTGCCTAAAACCTTTATTGAAAACTTCCATATAACATTAAGGCCAAACTCACACCTCGAGCATAATGATAATGTAGAGGATCTTCGGGGATAACAGATTCTGAAAATGACATTATTTGATTACTTTGTTCGACCACTTGTTTCAAGTGCTTGGTTGATATCTCCAGTGGTTCTCCATCATCAAGATGCTGTTTCTGTACCATTTTAATGGCAGCACAAATTGTGATCTGCGGAGGAAACAACAAGTTGAAAAAGTTGCAAGAAATTCACCCAATTAATAAAGAAACATATAAGATGAATGCAAAATGAAGAAAATATTACTTCAATTACACACAACAGGAGAGAAGAAAACATTCTAGATAAGTTCAATGCTCATAATCTTGAAATGATCTCAAATCAATCAAATACTTATATTGTCTTCCCAACAAGATCACCTTGAATTTCCAAATTTAATAGACAACTAGACTATCTTCAATCAAGTTCATACAACATAAAATTATTCATAGACTAGTTTGGCAATTGTTCTGAGATAAGTTCCTCAAGAGGTGTGTGTTTGAAAAATTGTAGAGCGATTAGAAAAGAGGAGTTACTTTGAGTGATTATAAAGAAGAACATGTTGTAATAGCTCGTTCAGATGAGATTTTTAAATAGTAATTATAAAAGCTCATTTTTAATAGCTCATTAGAACTCTCGAACAAACACCTCCTTGGAGCGCTATCATCTATGCCTCTCCTTCAATGGTCCATCAATAAATGGGGAGCACTTTAATATCCTATTATTAATAGAAAGTTCCATTCAAGTCTCAAGAAAGCATATTAACTTCATGGTGAGAAGTAAAAAGAGATGAACCCATAACTGGAATATGAAAAAACCGACCCTTTATCAGAAATTTAAGAAAGAAAAAAAAGGAGTATTTAATATGCTTGATTATCTAGTCTTATTCTATTAACGAAGGAGCAACGAATATTCTTCTGAAGCATTCTCAAATAACACATGAGACCTTAAAGAGACCGAAATGTTTGTAAAACATTTAAAAAGTTAGTAAAATGTTTGGTGACGATATTTAATATTCACAGTCATTTTAGTATTCTATAGGGAAGGGCATAAATGTAAATATGTACGATTATAAAGTGGGCCCCAAGTTGACTTCAATTTTTCCTCTCTTTTTTTCTTTTTTTTTATAAACGAAGAACGATAATCGAAAAGGCAGAAATAAATTACAAATTATTGCTAAATATTCACGATTAAACATTAAAATCTAAAAACCCTAGAAATTAAGAATTGTTCGTTTTGTACCTCTAAAAGAGTCGTCGTGTCAACTGGGCAATAGACGAATCGGGAAAACGGAGCTCGGATATTCGGGTAATTGAACGAAAAAATAGAATTTTCCCCAATTTAATTTGGACAAAATAAAATAAAATCCCTAATACGCAGAAACCCTAACCCTAATTTCGCTATTTCACCAGAATCACAAAATTAATCAAATCGGGAACAACGATTTACGATAAATTGATGGAATAAACGACCCCAGGCGAAGAACGAAAAATATCCAGATCCAAGTCGCTCAAACGATTAAAAATAATTTATAAAATTCGAGAAAATTTTGAAATAGAAAAAACAAAAGCAAAACAAGAATCAGAAAGAACAGATCTACGATTAGACTCAAGGATCGGAGCTTCGATGAACCCTAAGGCGATAAACGCAAAAAGAAGACAAAAACGGCAAAATTTGGGATCGATATACAGAGGATAATGAAACAAACCCAGATCTGATAAGGAAAGACAGATCGAAGCGTTGGATTGAGAAGGATGAAGAGAAACAAGAATAAAAGGCGGGAATTGAAAGGGGCGGCGGCGATGACGATGACCAAAACTAGGGTTAGGTTTTTGCTTGAAGAAGGTTATTCGAAAATTGAAAATATCTAAAAGAGGCTCGAATTTTTGTGGAATTACGGATAAAGCCCTTCTTTGTTAGAGGCTGAGAGACGTGGATGAAATCGCTATATATGTGAAATACAAACGCACAACGTGGTCGTGATTTGGGTTTCAATCCAATTTGATGGATCCTTGACACGTGGCGTCTTTGCATTTGACTTTATTTTTCGATTTATTATTTGAATTTAATTTTTGTTAGAATACTTTTTTTTTTTTTTTAAGTTATCATATTACTAATTATAAGGTTAGTATTTAAGGTAAAGTTATAGTTTTGTTCTTCACATCAAAATAAAAAATAAATAAATTTCAATTTATATAATCCAAAGAAAATTAAAATTTAGCTTAGTTTTTTAGTTTAAAACTAATTTAATTTTTTTATTTAACAAATTAAAAAAAAAGTAATTACAATTTTAAATTATTACAAATTTTTTATTTGGAAATTAATTAATCGAGTTGAATAATTAAATCATATATACTAGTATTTAATTTATTAATAATTATAAACGATAAATACTATATTTCATAAACCAAATTAATTAAATTATAGTTTTTTTTTTTTTTTAATTCTCCTCACACATGAGTTGGAATCTTGTGTCTTTTCAAAAAGAAAAATTCGAATCTTCGGTCATTTATTCTTAAATATTTGGACATTGTTTTATATGGTTTTTTCTAAGGTCAATGCGTCATCACATGATTTGATATATATTGCATTATTAATGTCTGTCACATTCTCATAACTCTAATGTTGGATTCGTAAAATTATTCCAAACCTTTTGAGGATAGGTAGAGGTATAAATAAGGAACTATGAAAAATAATATAATAAATAGTTGTAATCATGTATTTATAATTATTTAAAATAATCGGTTATTTATATCAGATCAAAATAATTATTTATTGTTAATTATTGGTTTATAAGTTATCAAAATAATTACTATTTTTCAATTATATTTGAGTTACTATTTATTATCACTCTTTATTAAACGAGTTATTAACGCTAAGTTTAGACAAATAAATATATCCAAACGACCTATTATTATAACTCATATTTATAGTCATTTAAAATAACGTTTCATTTATGATCACTCTACAATTCCATATACCTTTATATGATTCACAAACTATTCTTAATTTTGTTTTTAAAGCGGAAAATTTGTAACTTCGTCTCCTCATGGGTATGTTTAGGGTCATGGGATGGGATGGAAAAATATCGGAATAGATATTTTCCCATCGTTTAACTTATTGGTTTCCATCTCATAAATCGATAATTTACTTTTACCTTTCTTCTTTTATACACCTCCTTCTCTTCTCTTCACTCCCCCATTACAATCACTCATCATCTATGTTAAGCCGGCTTGAACACGCGAGACAAACTTTTTTTACGAATAAACTTACTCAGGTGATTCGATTTTAGGATTGACAAGAGGAGTGGAGAAGAAGTGGAGGAAGAAAATATGAAATAGAGTGACTTGATAATTATAAAATATAATTCATGTATTGGGACGAGAAGTTGCAAAAAATATTTTTTGTGAATTTGTGTTAAGGAGATAAAATATTTTATTTTAGATCAAATTTTATATAAATTTTAATTTGAGATTTGATGGATGTTGGAGAGAAGTTGAATAGAATTTGGAGTAGGGATTGTGATGTACTAAAAATAATCAATTTTTTTATATTTTTTCTCTTATAAATCCAATCACCCGTTAAAAATTTAGAATTTAAGACTATGGGTGTTCAAATCATTCGACAATTCGAATAATCCTAATCAACCAATTTTAATTTGACCGGTTAGGTTATCAACTCATTTGAGTTTGGTTCAAATAAATAAAATTTCTATGTATAGAGTTGGCTATAGGGTTGTTAAAATCAATTTGGATGATCCGAGCTAACCGAATTAGATATTATTTTTTCAAAAAAATATAGTTTTAACCTATCACATAGTTATATATGCGTATATTTATTTTAGAAAAAAAAAACATTTTTAGTCTCTAATTTAGGATTTTTTTTAAAAGTTTGGTCCATATTTAAAAAATGATCATTTTTACCTTTATCATTTCAATAAACTAACTTTTGGTCCATAAGTTTGGAGTTAATTTCAATTTTGTCACTATGTTTCAAAATTGAAAACCTAAATTCATGATATTTCAATAATTATCACTTTTAAGTCATTATGTGTTTGCCGATTGATGCATTAACATGCACTCAATCCTGTCATCCAGAAAGGCCTTAGGTGCTTTGTAGTTTATATATAAAAAAAAATTAAATTATTTTCAAAAGTAAAATAATCAATTTATTAATATATTAAATTTAAAATTAGTATTATTCAACATTACGTTATATGTTAAACAAATATACACATATAATTACGTTACAAGTAAAAAATATATATTAATATTAATAATAAATTCAAGTTAGAATGATTTAACTCAAATTAATTTTAAGTCAACTAAAAGATAAATTCCAATTCAAAAAAATTCATTTTTTTGAATCCAATATAGCCAAAATAAATTGATAATCAACCCAATCCATTACGGTTGACTTGGTTCTCGAGTTGTTTGAGCACCATAAAAAAGAAGTTCAGTTGATATAATATATATATATATATATATATATAAATAAATCATTGGATCTTTAGACCACCCAGAGCAGCAACATGAAACTACTTTTTAAAAAATGGGAAAAGAAACATATTTATCATAGCATATCTTCATTATATCTGACCAAATATTCTTGTTTTAAAAACATAATACAAAAAGAGTCATCAACCATAAAAAGATACTAAATTAGAATAAGACAAGGAAAAAAAAGAAAAAGAAAATAGCATCATAGCTATTCTGAGCGAGGAATCTAACTCTTTGTTCCTGGCCGTGCAGGACCGAAGTAATTCGTCACCAATCCCATAATGGCAAACCTGTATTTAAGACCAAGAAGAGTTAAGACACAAACTACAAGCCAATACCATTTAATCGTATTTAAATGTGATAATGCTAAAGAAAAATCATTAAAACAATATGATTTAAGATAATCTTCCTAAACTAGTCAGCTCCCCACTATACACGGGATAATCACACTCGTCTTTAGACCAGATACCGAAAGATATCAAAAGAATAAAGATGCGTGAAGGGGTTTACAAATTAATGTCACGTGTGGGTCTCGAACTTGGAATGTGCACGGTCAAAGTTCAAGTCTTCGACCATCGCCCCATCCTTGGAGACATTGAAAATGTTTTCGATACCGTCAAACCTCCATGCTTTTGTCTGGAGCCCTGTTTTTCCTGAAGCTGTTGGTTAACATTCTAAAAAATCATGCTACCCTCCTTCATTTATCGTAACCAATCATCAAATACACAAACTAAAGAGTTGCAATTTCATGACTTTTAGAAAGTTCCATAAATTATTGATGAGTTTGCATCATCATAATTGTTGCAATTATGATGAGTTTGCATCTACAGTCCTGAAATTACCGTCCCCTTTCCTCATTTTACTCGCTTTCCTCATCTTCATCTCCAAATTATGTTCTTCCTCCTGCAGTTAATTTTCAGTAATTGCTTCAAGATCTTGACTAGCCCAGCTCGCATATCTTGGTATGACTATCATGAGCACATATTTCGTGCAGGTAATACTATACTCTTGACAACATTTTAGTAGTCATCCCATTACTCACTCCTATTCAGATTAGAGTAGAACCCTTCTGAATCAACATGGAAGAATAATCACTAAACAGAACTCTAAATGTTAACTCAAAACAACCTCCTAGTGGTCGAAGAAAGATCTTGAAATTTTAAAGATTACGAGTTCAATCCAAGATGGTCAACTATCTAGTAACTAATTCACTACAAGTTTTCCTGACAACCAAATGTTGTTAGGTCAAACATATAGTTCTATGAGAATGGTCGAGATAGGCATAAAACTAGCATGTACCTTCACGGATATTAAACAAAAAAAAACCATTATTAAATGTTTACAATATTTTTTCCCAAGTAACCATTAGGAATACTATTAGGGTAGGAGTAAGAAATATTATTAAGATTCCAATGACATATAAGTATCATTAGCCTTCTCCAAGGAGAGGCAGAGTGGTTGAAAGCTTGGCTTTGAAAAGTCTGCTTACTCAAGGTTTAGATTCGAGACTCATCTATGACATTAATTTGTAAACACCTTATATCTCTTCATTCCTTCAATGTCTCTCGGTGTCTCCATTCCTTAAATGTCTCCCATTGTCTGGCCTAAGGACAATTGTAGTTACCCCGGGTGTAGTTGAGAAAAGCATCAATTTCTCAGTTTCAAAAAAATAAAAAAAATAGTATCATTAGCCAAATAGTTTGCTACTGAGAGTCTGAGAGGTAGCTATAAACCGAGTGAGTTGGACTGGTGAAAACATCATTTATTTAGTCATTACTCATTAAGTTTGAGTTTGCTTGAGAGAGAATGGTAGGAACAATTGTCTACTTGTATTATTTATAATTCCTAAGGGTTACAGAGGCCCTCACTCTCCAACTCCACACTAAGATATTCCCCTCTTTTACCATTCACAAACTGCCTTATTTATAGGCTACACAAACATACCCCGATGGCTAGTTCAGCCTAACAAACTAATCAGCTCAGTAACTAACAATCAATCATTAAAATAACTACTAAGGTAATTGTCTATTCCTCCTATACACATGACGTATAGGAGGTCTATCAGAGAAGGATGTTTAAGTTCCTCAAGTCCCTTAGGAATGTTCTACATGATTTCTTATTTTGCAAACTTCTACTCCAGTTTTTATTTCAACCCTCTGGTGGTTCCTATTAGCATTAGCAAGGAAAGGTATTTAACTTATTTGTATGATGATTAATCACAATTATACATGATAACCGTTTTAAGACCGTAACTATACATAAAGGACATGGTAAGATGCAAGTACAATAATGAAAAATAAAAATGTAACAGAAATCTGTCAGGAGGAAATGTTTATTATTGGCAAACAAAAAAGCATACATCAGGTAAAGTAGTAAACTACAGTTGTAGACGTCAGTTTCGACTTCCAATCAAAGATTCATGATTCCTAAATCTAAGTATTGAGGACGCAATGAACTCTGAATCTTTTAGATTTTAAATCTAAAAAGATTGTAGATCATATCTTTTCAATCCTTCTCTTTTTTACATTTTGTATGTTCATGTCAACTTTGATATTCATGAGGGCTCATATTGCAAGATAAAGCCAACCTCGCAATATTTGGTATCCAAAAACTTATAAACTATCGTAGAGTGGCCTAATGGTCAAGAGAATCTTGAGAAACTAAGTGGTGATAGTTAATTCACCATGACAACCTATTTATGAATTAATTTCCTAGGAAGGTGTTTGGATGTTGAATTATGGAGTGATTATTTTGTAGTGATTATAAATGTGGTTATTTGTAGAGAAGTTGCAGTTAATAGCCGTTTGGATGATAATTTTTATAGAATCATTGCAAATAATAGCTCATTTGAATGTGTTTAGAACTAAGTGATTATTTTGAAGTGTTAGAAATGGGTGGTTAGAAATGAATGATTAAAAATGAGTGGTTATAAATGAATGATAAAAAATAAAAGATTATTTTGAGTGATTAGAAATGAATGATTAAAAATAAGTGATTAAAAATTATTGATTATTTTGAGTGATTATAATAGCTCGTTTGGATGTTGTTGTTTGGAGAAGAGTTGTAAAAGCTTATTTTTAATAGTTCGTTAATATCGTGAAACAAACATGAAACACCCCTATGGACTTCCTTGGCATCAGTCATTATGTCTCATGTATAAACTTGGCCCCGAAAGTCACAAATATGAAAGAAAACTTTTAGGGTTATAAATAATCCAATGTGATGGCTACTAAGACTCAAACAAACTCAGACCACCAGGGTAAAGAGGTACACTGATTCTAACATATGAAGAAGTCCAAATTTCACAATCATTTTAAGTAATTTGTACAAGATAGAATGATTGAAGTGTGTACGCAATTCGATAGCATGAACACATAGAGATTATCGAAAAGATTATATATCACAATGCGGTAGGCAGTTCAATTTGCAATTAACATGGTTGAACCCTTGAGTTATCACGATCCCTAGCTAGAAACATCTAATCTTGCAACTACATAACATACGAGTCAACCTAATAAACTCAACTCAGATCCAGATCATTCAGATTTCGGAGAAACCCAAATTTGCGTATTAATTCCATAAAAAAGACACAATTCCAAACCATGACCAAAAACCTCCATATGAACTAATAACAAAGAAATTGAGACTTACATCATGGCCATGGAAATCTGCTTGAGATCGTTCTCCATGTTCCTCATATTCGCAAGCGATTGGGCGCAAAATATGATGGCCAGCCACGAACTAAGCTTGTACTGCTTAATTTCAACCAAAATCGTAGAGGCATGAGCAAAAAGTAAGATCCCTAAAGTTATCATATCAAGAAACAGAACATACCCTGAACATGACACCGGCGATGCCAAAAACTACGGCGATGAAACCGGAATAATCGATGGGCAGATCTTGCGAGTTCACTGCTGGAGCAACAAAAGGCTTCGCCGCCGACGGCTGCCGTGGATCATTCGATTGTGTCGACATCGCTTGACTTGTCTCTTCTTCACGCGCTGGTAGTTGCTTTGGTATATTATGTATAAGAAAATAAGTTGATACTATTCATTGATACCACTTGTGAAGATGTCTATGTTTGAGTTTGGAGCAGTTATTTTAATGGTTGATTTGTCGTAAGGTTTTAGTAGAGTGTTTAGAATGAGGTGTTATTAATTTTTGTTTGTTTCTCAGTTATGAAAAGTGTTTGAGATCTGATATGATGTGACATTTATGAAAATTTTTAAATAATTGTTTTTTTGTAAATATATTTGAATAAATAAGAGAGAAAAAAAAAGTTTGCATAAAACCCAAACCCTCAAAATAAATGAATGGTTTGTTAAGTTTTTTCATCTATTTTAATTATAATTATTGTAAATTATTATTTTTCAAAAATTGTAATTTTACTCTCTTTTCATCGACTCGATTGAAGATGGTTAGTGAGATATTGAATTTTTCAGCTAATTAATTAAGTCAATTAGTTAAACTACTTCTCTCATTTTATTGCCCAACAATGAAAGTAATTTTTCCCCTGTATTGAACTGGATTAACATCAAACAATGAAACTACGCCGCCACCAAGCTTTCGGTGTAACACTTCAATGATATTCGTTTTTAGTCTTTGTGTGTTTTTTTAATCGATTTGGATACATATTTTCCTTTAATAATTAACATGGCGAAATTTAAAATTAGTTTGTTATCATATTATTCAACCTAATATACAGTAATTAACGTTTTGGTTATCTCAATAATTAAGAATGAGCATTATTAAAATTTAAAGATAAATTTTTCAATTTTGAAACACAGAAACAAAATAAAAAATTGGATCACAAACCTAAAAACTAATTTTATTTTTCGTTGATTTATATTACATTTTGTATTGAACAATAAATAAATAGGAGAAAATATTTGTATTAATTTTATTTGATAGTTCAATAATGTTATTTTTTTATTATTGAAATAACAAAATCAATATATAATGCAATATGGATTATACTAATTTTAAATACTAATACATTTATAAATTGATTATTGTATTTTGATATGGGTTAAAATACATACAAGTAATAAAAAAAAAAAAGTTCAAGTGAGTATTGTTGAAATATCAAAGATAACTATCATTAATATCAGATGAACTATGTTTACTTTTGCAATAATATTAAATTATAAGAAATATTGACAAAACTGAAATTAAACTCCAAACTGATAGGACAAAAAATAAATAGTATTTAAATGTCAAAGACAAAAGTGTTACATTTTTTAAATATGGATCAACGTGGAAGTCAACCTCAAACTTAGGGATGTTTGAGCTAAGATTTTAAGAGTATTTAGAATAAAAATTTATTTTGAGTATTTAAAAGTAATAATTGTAAATAAAAACTTGTTTGGATATAATTTTAAATCGTATTTAGAATGAGAATTTATTTTAAGTATTTAGAAATAATGATTGCAATTAAAAATTTGTTTAAATATAGCTTTTAAGAATATTTAAAATTAGTATTTAGAATAAAAATTAATTTTGAATATTAATAAATAATGATTACGAGTTTTTAAAATTAAAATTTATTTTAAATATTTAAAAACAATGATTATAATTAAAAACTTGTTTGTTGTAATTTTTGTTAGGAGTATTTAGTAAATATTAATTTGACGGATAAAAAAAAAAAAAAAAAGTAATTTTCTCAAAAAAAAAAAAAAAAAGAGAGGGGAAAAAAAAGCGGTGATCTGAGCCCTAACCACTCTCCTCATTTATTCAGTTCCCTCCAAGTTTGGGCATTCTATTCGTCAATACGAGCGTTCTCAACGACATGGAAGCTCAGTATTTATCTACACCTCCTCCTTCTAAAGGTTCTTCTCTCAATTCTGCAAGCATCACAACACCAAGTTCGTCGCCTCTAATTCCGTCTGTGAAAAGGCTATGGAGGCCATCAGCACAAAGGAACATTCGAAATCAATGGTCGAAGTTATCTTCACTTAAACAAAAATGGGTTTCTACTTCTTCAAACGGGCGATCTCATGCTACATCTATCGTCAATACCCATCTATCGCAAAGGTATTTACATAAACTCCTCTGATTCTGTGTCTTAATTTGTTTTTTAGGTCCTGATTCCGTGGATTTTTTTTTTTTTTGATTGTTGGTTTTATGTTTCAATTTAGGTATATGCCTTCTATGGAATTGGGTTCTCTTAGTGACATGCTTGATATACGAAACAAAGCTTGCTTGAAATTGTCTAAGCAGCAGGTAATTTGATTTTCTAGGTCTGTGCTTGAATTATCGTATCTTTGACGGAGCTTAGGCCTCAGTCTTTCGGTGTTTAAAAAAAAAAAAAAAAAAAAAAAAGAAAAAAAGAATAAGGAATTTTTATGTGTACCAAAATTCTAAAAATATTTTCTTCATAGCAGCAAATTGGATTGGTCCATGTAAAATAACCAAAATGATCCAGTTTCAATAGTTAAGTGATACTCTTCAATTAATTAAGTGATATCTTTCAATCAGTCTAGTGATAGTTATTAGTTAGTAGTATATGTAGTCAGCTGGTAACATTCAATTAATAGTTCATTTGATAGTCTTCCGTTTGTTTAAGGGAGGGGTAAAATTGAAATTTTTGAAAAACAAACGAAAACCTGCCATGTAGAAATTATATTTGTTTAAATCTATAATTAAAACATGTGAATGAAAAGTTGCTGCTTGTTGTAATTTCACTAAAATATGGTTTAATGGTGATATTGGGGTAGTTTTCAGTTGGTACTTTTCTTTAAACGATTGCTTGTTCATGATTGTTGGCAATGGGAAGATGAATACTGTCTTTCTTGTTAGTTTCATCTCTATGATTATTTGGATTTGATTTTGGGGTTTCAATCCATTTTTCTTTTTTCTTTCCGAGAGTTCTTTGTTGTTACTTAGTTGTTTGACCTCATTTTCAAGTTAAATCTTACCAATTTAATTTATTGGATTCTATATGGATTTGAGAATGCTTATTGATTCTTACTATCACTTTTGTGGACTATTCAACCTTGTTTCAGGAACTTTATCGAAGTAAACTCTTATCTTCGTACAAGGACATGGTACGGGTTCTATTTTGTCTACTAATCCATGAGAAACTAGGCCAACATTGTCGTGTTATCAGCAATCTTTATTTCTTAACATTTGGCTGAGATTATCATCTATGATTATATGAGGAAGTTGTATAGTGTAACCCAAACTCATTCTTCCTGTTCAAAATGATTGGTTGCTGTATGTGGAGAAATTTGAAGCTTCTGTTTTGCAAAAATAATAGAAAACATGGATTGGCCCCAAAATATGTTTTGCCATATTCATGTCAATTAGAACTGGAGGATGCAAAAATTTAGAAGTTTCTCTTATCTCTTCACATAACTTCGTTTGTTTACGATTCAACAGATGTTCAGTAACGTGTTTGCAAAAGCTTTTTGCAGCTTGATATTGTAGTTCAGATGGTCAACACTAGCAGATTGATGAGATTTTATTTCAAGGGATCAAGTAGTAGCCCACTTGTACAATTTTCTACTAGCTCTGAAGACAATCAGAATGGAGACGCTGGAGATGGAGGCGGCATTTCCATATTTGCATTATTGACTATTCGATGCTTTGGTGAGTATGAAGTTATTAAGATTTCATTAATCATTCTTACATTTTTCTATTAGATTCTTCTAATCTTATATGCAACATCATGTATCTGGTTCATCCAAAATACATGCCTTCTTAGCTAGCCCTACCAGGTCTGTTCTGATTTTTCCAATCTTATTTGCAACATCCAAAGCTGGTTGTTGGACTAAACACAAATGTCCAATATATTCCCTGGAGAATTGTCAATGCCTGGATATAAAGGATTTCCTTTCTCAAATTTAACGTCTTTTAGTGAGTAAGAGTGTGTTTGGGCCACCATTAAAAATGGGAAGGGGATGATTTTTGGTGTTTGGGCCACCGAGACTCATTCCCCTCATTATCACGTTTCTCCAAAATCACCTTTTGATTATCCTCCTTACTACTTTTTATTCTTCTCATAGCAACTTTTATTCTTCTCATAACTATTTTTCACCCACATCATACCAATTATTTTACTTTTCTCATTCATTTCCTTCACCCCCGAACACAATTTATCATTCTTCCCATAATCATTCCCTCCACCTCAAACACAAATAATCATTTTCTCCATAGTCATTTCATTTCTCAATTCTCCCCCTAATTCTCATTCCTCCCATAATCATTCTCATTCCCCTTCACCCACACATAAAATGTGATAGGAAAAGTACAGCTACTCTTCTTGGATGGCTAGAGACTTTAGAGACTAGTCTTTCTTTCAATACTTTATGAACGTGCAACTTATAACGTTAGACATGGGTGCAAGGCAACAAAATGTGTGTTAATTTGAGGGTAGTCTATGGTTCCCAAGGGTTGACCTCACAGGTTTTCTCCCTTAGAGGTCCTAAGTTCGAACTTTGAAATATACAAGTGAGCTAAATAATTGTAAAATCTCTTGTTGTCTCTTGAATTGGGCCTTGGGACTGGCAGAGTATGTAGTGGATTGAAGCTCCGATTTGAGATTATGCTTCATGCCAATGTTTTTTTTTGTGTGTACATAATTTAGATGACATTGGAAAGTAATAAAACACGACGATCTAATCTGGATGGACGCAGACTTACTGTAAATTATTGTTTTCCTCTTTTCCTTCAAAACAAACTCAGAAAAATTGGCCGAGGAGCTTGTTCAAATGTTTCGGTTGGAGCTGAATCTGAAGGTAACCAAACGATTAGTTGCTTTGATTCCAATTCTATATGAAAATTCTTTTGTATAATACTTTTTTATTGTATTACTTGTTGATGCAGCGGCTACTTTTGATGGAACTACTTTCTATTAGTTCTACGTCCTCACAAAACAACTTAGTCTGGTCAGAAGAGCTTTACCCGGGAGAATTCGACAACTTGCGATCGATTAACTTGTGGTCCGAGGAAACTAGCGTGCCACACCATCCAACCTTGAAGGGTAATGAATCCAATACACCTATTGCTGGCCGTAATCATCAGCCAAATCCTGAAGTTTTGCAGGTCTATCCATCATCAGTGCTTTAAACAGTTCATATTCATAAGACATGCATAAACTCACCCTCCTATTTTCACATCCATGGAACTGAAATAGTTTTCTTGTCTATTTCAAAATATTCCGCAAGAACACTAATAAGACTGAGTTGAAACAGGTTTATCTTGTCGCTTGGCTTGCAGATGCGAACATACACACAAAAAGGTAACAAGAGTAACTTTCTTTCCTTCTACTGAAAGAGTGAAACACGAAGATTAATTTTTTTTTCGTAAAACAACACTATGGTTGGGAGACTTGAACTTGCAACCTCTAGATCTTCGTTGATACATATCAATTACTGGTAAGCTCAGCCTGCTGGTTTGACGAAGGCACAGCTTTAAGCAGTCGAATTTCTATGTTTGAAAAGTCTAGAACAGGCATGTTGTGGTATGAATAGTAGTTTATTAGTTTAAGCTTTTCACATTGCAGGGTAGATGAAATATTTGAATTAGTTAGTATGGAGATTCAGGCTAAGCTATCCTAAGAGGATGTGAGTGCTCTGCCTCATGATATTGAAGCTATAAAGCTACCAGCATTCTGATTACGTGTCGTGGATAATCGGCATCAAAACCCCGATGAGAAAACGGCCATTGAAGGGTTGTTGTTTATGGGCTGAATCAACGGCCATTGAAGCTTATTGACAGAATCTAACTACAGCTATGTTTGTCTCGTTTTGTGGAGAAATTGAAGGGTTGTTGCAGTTAGTTTTCCTATTAACTACAGAGGGATTGTTATTTAAATTTATTTATTGGTAATATTGCTTCAATAGTCATTTAATTTATTATAATCAAGTATTTTTTGAAAAAAATTCAGCAAATTCTAGCATCTATATTTTTATTTTGGCAACCTTTTAAAAAAATTCCATCCATAGCAAAGTATTTCAACTTTCGATTTCAAAAAAATAAAAATAAAATAATAATAAATCAACCTTCATTGTCTTCATTCAGTTTAATCTGATTAAAATCATTATCATGGTCACCTGTTAAGGTCATGTAGACTTTGATTGAAGTGATCCCTTTCTCAATTTTTGGTATATTTAAATTTCTTTTTTTATAAAATTTTGATTCATTTTTTCTTATTATTATTCATAGAAATTCCCATGAAGGGTATGTTTGGTATTAGTTTTTCAACTAATATTTCAAATTAGTATTTACTAAATGCTCTTAAAAAAACTATCTCAAAAAGAGTTTTTGATTCAAATCATTATTTGTAATTATTTAAAATAAATCTTCATTTTAAATACTTTTAAAAATTACATCCAAACAAACTTTTGAAAGTAATTATTACTTCTAAATACTCAATAAAGTTTTCATTTTAAATACTTTTAAAAATTATATGAAAACAAGCTTTTAACTGCAATCATTTTTATTCATTACTTCTAAATATTCAAAATAAATCTTTATTATAAACACTAATTTTAATTACTCTTATCAATTATATATTAAATTTTTTTTATTGCAATCATTACTTTTAAATATTCAAAATAAATTATCGTTCTAAATACTTGATATCCTAAATTTTTAATAGTCGTTTAATTGATATGTTTTTTTCAATTTGATTCAAATATTGTGTTTAGGTATATGCAATATTTATTTTAGTTCATTAACATCGTAAGACAGGAATTTTCTGGTCTTACTTGAGTAGATAATGCCTTAATTGTGTAAGGGCAATTTTGAAGAAGGGAGGAAGTGGAGTAATTTAGAAATATGAAATATTTGTTTGCGATTTATGTTTGTTTTAGAAAAGAGAGGATACAGATATTTTTGTGTGTATTGATATTTAAAAGAGAAGATATTTATTTTATATTATTTTTTTATAATAATCATTACATATTTGTATTCACTCATAAATTTAATATCTTTCATTTTATATGATTTAATGAACAAAATACTATTCGTAAAATATTAAAAATTAAATGAACTTTGATTGAAGATTTGATGAGAAGTTAAGGAGAGATTAAAAAGGAGTTAAATAAAGGTTGTCATGATTTAACAACAACCAAAAGTTTACTCTCCTTGTTTCTCTCCTCTAAATCCATTTCACATCAGTAGGATTTTCAAGTATTAGATTAATGGTAATAGTAAAATTTTCATAATTACCATTTTAAAAAG
This sequence comes from Cyclanthera cordifolia, assembly GCA_037832605.1. Taxonomy (NCBI): domain Eukaryota; kingdom Viridiplantae; phylum Streptophyta; class Magnoliopsida; order Cucurbitales; family Cucurbitaceae; genus Cyclanthera; species Cyclanthera cordifolia. The sequence continues at coordinate 12,176,876 of JBBMEG010000009.1, read as the reverse complement.
ATTAATCATAAACAAACAAAGTATGAACTTGGTTCAACAATTGGAAATACTAAGGATCTAACCAACCCAACGATGAACTTTGTTATCTGTTTAGAGGTCGTTTGTTATCTGTTTTTATGTAAATTTTATAAACTAGCTTTTATAAAAACTCTTATACAAACGAATTATTATTACAATTTCTTCTTTATAATCACTCAAAATAACTCCTCATGTCTAAACACTCAAAATAAACACTCCACAATTTTCTAAACAAACACCCAGTTTTCTTCTTTATCCAAATTGAAAGGGACAAAATCAATAAACATATGCATGCATGAAAGTATCTTATACTATATTGTCAAAACTTTATACATCACAAAAACAACAAATTTTTATTTTTATTTTTATTTCAACTCTATATCAAGTCAATAATTTTCAAACAAATGACATATTTGTGGGGGTAGAAAAGAAAATGAATAGATTATCTGACATACAATTTCATTAATCTCTAATTTACTCTTATTTCTCTCAATTTTAAACCACCCAAAATTTATTATAAATAGTTTTTAAAATAATTAATACTTTTAAATAATCAAAATTGATTCTTATTCTAAATATACATTCAAACAAGTTTTTTTATTACAATCATTACTAATCATCGCTTCTTAATACATAAAATAGATTTCTATTCTAAATATTAATTATAAATATTTTTAAAAACTATATTGAAACAAGTTTTTGGCTTTAGTCATTACTTATAATACTCAAAATAAATTGTCATTTTCTTAATACTTTTAAAATTACATCCAGACAAGTTTTTTGCTGCACCTATTACTTCTAAATACTCAAAATAAATCTTCATTCTAAATACGCTTAAAATCTTGTTGAACTGAAATACCACCAAATAATGAAACTAACGTGCCAATATCCCTTTTAATGGCCGAGGATTGTTTGTAAGACACAAGAAATTAAACGACTTAAACTTAAATCGTGTGGTCATATTTACACCAATTGTTAAACTTCTTTTTGAAATTTATTTATTAATTATACGGCTCATTAGTCACAATCTTTCTAGTAAAGCGAGCATAGGTCAATTGACATTAAATATACGCTACTATCTGTTCAGTCTATAGTTATAGTCTCCAACTCGAATATTTTAAAAGTATTTAGAATGACAATTTATTTTAAATATTTATAAGTAATGATTAAGTGAGATTATATTCGAAAATTTAAAAGTTTGTGTCTCTTCCCGATTTAAATAAATAAAATAGATAAATAAAATAAATAAAATCTCCTCCGCTCGTTAAACCTAACATAACAAGATAAATAAAATCTCCTCCACACATTAATCCTAACATCGTCTAACCAACGTGGCTCCCACACTCTCACGAGATTTGCTTTGGTAAGAAATAATATACAATGTAACGTTTTAGGGGCTGTTTGGGGAGGATTTAAAAAAGTAATAATATTAATATAATTCTTTTGTAATTAAGTTTTTTTTTTTTTTTTTTTTTTTTTAGTATAGCTCGAGGAAGGAGACAACCAATCTAACATAGAAAGTACTAGTGTTAGTTGAGTTATGCTCGTTTTGATTTATAAATAAGTTTTTAGAATAGTAATAGCTTGTTTAGATATAGATTTTTATTGAAGAGTTGGATGGTAGTTTTTTTAAGGAAGTGTTCTAACAACTTTTTTTTAAATGATGATTTTTGTGAAGGGCTTTGTAGTTGATATTTATATCGATTTCTGACTTGTTGATCTGCTTCGATGATCGGTCTATGACTTATTGATCGTGGGAACAGTCGTTGACTTGTTGATTTATTTGGATGATCGGTCTTTGACTTATTGATCATGGGATCGGCCGTTGGCTTGTTAATCTTATTTGATGATCTACTTGGGAAAAAGATGATGGGTGTTCTTCATGTTTGAGTGACTTGTTTATGAAATCGCTTCCCCTTCGAAGTGTCTTTTAACTTCAAAAGCGTGTTCATTCCTTAGAAATTTGGAGAATCTTCTGTCTTTGTGAATTTCTCCGGGGTTTTAAATTTCTTGATCATTTCAAATAAGGAGAACTAGAGTTCTCGTGAGCTTGTGGGCTTGTACTTCATGGGCTTTGGGTCAGTTTATGTGCTCAAGCCTAATTTGGGCATAAAATCAAAATTAAATCATTTTCAACCTAATTAATTTTTAGACAATTATATATTTGTAATTGACCCAATATCTTAATTAAATTTATTTGTAAATGATGTGGCTGATTGGCCAAATTTCTCCATTAACAATATGATATTTATGAATTTTCTTTTCATTTAAAATTATATTTATTTATTATTTTAAATTCGAAATTATTTTTTATATTCGAGGCTTTCATTAACAATATCACCTCGTTCTTTTTATTTTATTTTTATTGGGTTTTTAATGGGAACAAATATTAATAGTTAGTTTAAAATTAAAGGTATTATATAGATACTAAAATATGAAATAAACTATGCTACAATTCTAATCCCAACCTACTCTAATTAAGTACATGTCTATTTTGTTCAAGATAACAAGGAAATTAAGTAGTTCAAATGCAAAACTGAAAAATGTGAATATCAAGCCAAAAAGCAGCATACAATAACTAAAAATAGAGAAATAAGAGAAATTGAACACAAGGTATTACGTTGTTCGATATGCATGTTCTACATCTACATGCATCTAAGAACTAACTTATGTGAGACAATTTTATTATAAAATGATACAAGCTGAATGACGTTGGGATGCAAACAGAGTATCCCACATTGGTTGAAATAGTGGAGGATCATGGGTAATATAAGTGATGACAAACATCTCCATTGATATGAAGCATTTTGGGTGAAACAAAAAGCAAAGTCGTGCTGTTTATGCCCAAAGTGGACAATGTCATATCAATGTGAATATTTGAGTAGGGTTGTCATTCTTATCAATTGGTATCGAGTCATGCCCCAAACATAACCATGACGGTAGATCGCCATTTGAAACCCTAATCGGTATGATGCATGTGTTAAGTGATTGAAGTCTATTAATTTGATGAAATTATTATTTTGTTTTTACATGTATTTAAATTTTAAAATAAAACAAAAAACACACAAAACTAAAAGTAACGAATTTGAACAATAGAACCAAATAAAAATGATCAAACCTATGATTAAGAATGTATTTTTCTGTGTGTGTATATATTTACAACCCAAATAATAATAATAATAATAAAGCTTAAATGACAAGTTTATCCCTGAACCCGAAATTGATCACCACCTATTTAAAGCATGGTCTTAACTCACCTCGTGACCAGCGAAATGCTCTAACTGCGTGAACCAGAAAAAAAAAGTAATCATGGACGAATTCTCCATAATCGTAGCCGCCGCCGTAACATTTGCCTCCGCCATCCTCCTCCACCGCTTCGTATTCTTCCGCAGAAGATTCCGATCTCTTCCCCTACCGCCGGGACCAAAACCATGGCCGATCGTCGGAAACCTGCTGCAAATCGGCGGAGCGCCGCTCCACTCTCACCTCGCCGCCATGTCCGGCGAGTACGGACCTCTGATGTACCTCCGATTCGGCTCCGTCGACGTCATCGTGGCGGCTTCGGCGGCGGTGGCGGAGCAATTCTTGAAGATTCGCGATACTAATTTCCTCAGCCGGCCGCCGAACGCCGGCGCTAAATATATTGCTTATAATTATCAGGACATGGTTTTTGCACCGTACGGTCCACGGTGGCGGTTGCTTCGGAAGATCAGCGCCGTCCATCTGTTCTCCTCAAAAGCCCTAGACGATCAACGGCGTGTACGCGAGGTCTGTTGATTTCTGCTTCGTCATAATATTACTGCTTTGCATTAGCATTTCCATTTTTTTTTTTACTTAACTCATATTTATCTGCTTATATCCTGATTTTCACCCTTAAAAAAAAAAAAAAAAAAAAAAAAAGAAACCTGCTTGATCGTAAAAAATGATAAAAAGCCAAATTGATTTCGTACAAAATTCTCTCTTACTGTTTCGAGATGTAAAGAATTTATATTTTTGGGTGTTTGCATGAGATTTTATATTGGGTTTATTTTGAATATTTATTAATATCTAGAAGTTATGAGAGGGATTTTTTTTTTTTTTTTTTTTTTTTTTTTTTTTTTTTTTTGGGTT
>JBBMEG010000009.1:12155932-12172648 GCA_037832605.1 Cyclanthera cordifolia | reverse complement strand
AAGAGTTTTTGTATTTTTTATTTAAGAAAACAGTAAAATATATACATATATATATATATATATATATATATATATATATATATATATATATTACTCTAATAATACAATATTATTTTGATTTCTAGAATTTCTCATTTATTTCATTTTGGTTCATAAACTTTTAAAATCTTAATTTTAGAAATTTGTTTCATCTTGGTCCCTCAACATTTAAATTTGTTTCATTTTGATATCTAACTTAATATTAGTTTTCAAATTACAAAATAAATAAATAAATAAATTTGGTTCTTTGTTAAAATAAAATTTAGTTTTTCTTAAAAAATATATCTTTTTAAAATCTAGAACTAAAATAAAAGAAAGGCCAAAGTCTAGACATTAAAATGATAGTTTATCCAAACTATTATTATTGAATAAACATTATTACTGAATTATTTTCAACTACAGGAAGAGATGGGTGTGCTGGTACAGGCACTTGCCAGGGCGGGCCAAGCACCGGCGACGTTGGGGAGCTTGCTCACCGTGTGCACTGCGAATGCCCTCGGTCGGATGATGATGGGTCGACGTGTTTTCAGCAACGGAAATAGCAGTGGCGAACCGAAGGCGGACCGGTTCAAGGAAATGGTCGAGCAAGTGATGGCGCTGTCTGGAAAGTTTAACCCGGGTGACTTTTTCCCGTCGCTCGAGTGGCTCGATTTGCTGGGTGTGGCCCGAGACATGAAAAAGGTCCACAAATGGTTCGATGGTTTCTTGTCGGAGATCGTTGCCGAGCACCGGAATTTATTGGCCGGCGGTGGCAAAGGAGAGAAGAATGACTTGTTGAGTACGCTTCTGTGGTCCAGTGATCATGCTGAAGATGAGAGTGAGAAGCTCAATGACACTGAGATTAAGGCCTTGTTGTTGGTATTTCTCTCTCTCTCTCTCTCTCTCTCTCTCTCTCTCTCTCTCTCTCTCTCTCTCTCTATATATATATATATATATATATATATATATATATATATATATAGACACACACACACATAATATATAAACAAAATGAAATATATATGATCTTGGTGTATAAACTTTGAAAATAATGATAATTTCTAACTATTTGAATCAATAGTACTAACCAGAGAAACTCTTGTGAGATCATGCAGAACATGTTCACTGCTGGTACCGACACGTCAGCAAGCACGGTGGAATGGGCCTTAACAGAGCTCATTAGACACCCCGAAATGATGGCCCAAGCCCAACAAGAACTCGACTCCGTAGCTGGTCGAGATCGGGCAGTTTCTGATCTCGACCTTCCCAAATTAAGCTATCTTCAGGCAGTGGTGAAGGAAACATTCCGTCTCCACCCACCGACGCCGCTCTCCCTCCCCCGCATTGCCGCCGAGAGCGTCGAAATCAACGGCTACCACATTCCTAAAGGCTCAACTCTCTTGGTCGACGTATGGGCCATCGGTCGTGACCCAAAGGAATGGGCCGACCCGCTCGAGTTTAGGCCCAATAGGTTCCTACCCGGTGGCGAGAAGGCCCATGTCGATGTGAAGGGCAATGATTTCGAGGTGATCCCATTCGGGGCCGGGCGAAGAATCTGCGTTGGGATGAGTATGGGCCTGAGGATGGTCCAGATGTTGACTGCCACGTTGGTCCATTCGTTTGATTGGGCCTTGCCTATTGGGCTTTCGTCTGATAAGTTGAACATGGACGAGGCCTTTGGGCTTACTCTTCGTCGGGCCCAACCTTTAGTTGTTCTTCCTCAGCCCAGGTTATTGGCCGGGGTTTATCAAGGATTGCCTTTGATTGGTTAGTTCAAACTAATCTCCATCTTGTGACTGTGCTTTAAAAAATTGTTTCTATATTGCTGTGTACGGAGATATAAATAATTAATAGGCTATGAATTTCAATTGATTTTCTTTGTTTTTTAAAAGTTAATTATTATTTGTATCACGAGACTAAAGTTAGTCACTATGAAAAGACTTAAAGTAATAATTTTGATATTCATAATCATAAATAATTCATTTAGTTAAGACATATTTATGGACATGTTAGGTGCATTTGAGAATGTATGAGAAGAAAATGGAAGATTGGTTATGTTATGTTGGGTATATGAAATTCAAGATATTTGGCTAAACAAGATTCAATTGACACATATCACCAGGAATTACGCCGGTAATCATTCCCGACTTAATGGCTGACGTTGCAAACGGCTAACTAATAAGCCACCATTAAGTGAGCCGGTTACGAGTTCGATTGTTATAAAACATCAAGTCATCGTCCATTCGAATCTAAGTTGGGTTAAGGTGAAATACTTCATAATCCGTGTAAGCTAATCATAAGCTCTCAAGCTCACTTTAAACTCTCCTAACATACATTATTGACTTAGGCATCAGATGCCCTGTGGCTCACACCATACCGTTGTGCCTAAGTTTTGCAAGCAAATTCGTTTTTGATAAATAAATCTCTACCGTTGATCCGAAAATTTAATGTCACTTCTTATGAAATGTCATGAAAAGAAAATAGATGTCGTAGGATACAATGATATTAAAAAATATCATCTAAAATATTTGTAATACCTTTTTAAAAATCATCATATTTCAGTGGTGTAGTAGTCCATCAATATGGGTAAACCAACTTCTTTCCTCAACTTGTTAAGAATATTTTAACCACCTTATAATATTGGTTGATAAAACATCAAAGTTGGTTTGAACATAATATACAAGAGGTTAGCACAATGCATTCATATTCATGATGGAAAATGCATAATTTTCTACCCAATTTAACCATTTTATTTATATAAGGAATAGTCCACATACTCCCCCCCCCCCAACACCTTATCTACTAAAATAAAATGTAGTCCACTAACTTATCTAAAATCACACTTGATTAAATCTTTTTTATTGTTTGGCCTATGATTTACTTCACATCAATTATTAATTTATTTTTTAATTTTTTTCATTTATTCTTTATTTTTCCTCCCTTCTCTTTCGTTCCCTTTCTGTTGTAGCCATGCCCTGTTTTTATTTAATTTTTTTCAGAATGTTAAGTACAATTTAGTGATGCTCTTAATTCACCCTTTACCTCCAAATTCGTCTTTAATTACTGATAGGTGTTTGTTTGGAAAATTATGAAATGTTTATTTTGAGTTTTTATAAATGATGAGTTATTTTGAGTGATTATAAAGAAGAAAGTGTAATAATCACTCGTTTGCATAAGATTTTTAAAGAGTGATTATAAAAACTCGTCTATAAAAAATATATAAAAACACACAAAAAATAGACCATAAACTATTTGTTAAATTTATTATATATTCATTATTTATAAATTTTTTTTATTGTGAATGACAAGTTTTCTAAAATTCAGATAAAAAAAAGAATTTGCTACGGTAAATCCGTATTAGAGTTTGTTGATACCACTCTTTGCCTCGAATGAAATGGTGAATATCTGATTAAGCAGTGAATAAAGAGTAAATGTACTGAAAATTCTTCGTTCTCTGTTCTATTTATATTATATTATTTATATTTTATTTTATTTAATATATTTATATACGTAAAATTTTAAAAATCTTTGTTTTATGAATATTTTGCTTACCTAATTAATTATGTAATTGAAACTAATAAATATTGATTTTAACTAGTTAATTAAATTAATTATGAAAAGGTTTTTTAAAAAATTGAAAAATAAAAATAACGAAAAACCCGACAGTATGTGCGGAAAATCCCACTTTGATGAAGAAGGGAGGATGGAGATGAACACCTATCAAATTAATTAAGTACGGTTTAATGTAAACTGTTCTTCAGCGCTCAAATGACATATTTACCCCTGAACCATGAAGTTCATATCCCATTTAAGCTTCGCCTTCCTCTTCGGCTTCACCCGCCAAAAGTTCTAACGTCGTTAAGCGAATCAAAGATATATCATGGACGAAATTACCCTCATCGTAGTCGCCGCATGAATCAATCATTTATTCTTATTTTTTAGCTTATTTTATCAATTTTATCACATGAATCACTAATTTATTCTTATTTTTCTTTATTTTTTTTCCTTTTCGTCATTGCCAAACATGTGTTTAGTGACTAAAGTGTGTGTTTGGCTCGATCGAATACCGTAGCAAAGGAAAGGGAGTGGATGGGAAGGGAAATGAAGTGAGAATAAGTATATACTTGAGAGTTAAGAAGAGGAAAATAAATAAATAGATGTTTTGTAGGATAGAAAAGAAAGGAATAAAATCAAAATAAATAAATAAATAAGAAAAGAAAGGAATAAAATATTAAAAAAAGAAAAAGAAAAAAAGAATAAAAGAAAAGAATAAAAATAATGAAACTTGGTAAGTATTATTAAGTATTAACCATAGCGATTGACTATTTGTCACGATTTTCTGGTTGAGTCAACAACTTAGGGGAGGTTGATTGGGTAGTAAATTATCAAACCGATCTGTATTCTCCGGCGGACGTTCCGTCAACCTCCGACTGAGCTACGTCGCTCTGTCAAAGCCACTAGCCTACTGCGAATTACGATATCGGAGAGCTTTCGTCAGCTTCGGGACTTCGCTGATTAGAATTTTGGAGAAATGGACGCTAATGGCTCCGGAACTACGAAATTCGACGGAGGAAATGGCAATTTGCGAAGGCTAGGAGTTTTATACGACGAGAGGATGTGCAAGCATGATACTCCCGATGGAGAGTACCATCCTGAGAATCCTAATCGAATTAGGGCCATTTGGAACAAACTTCAGAGTGCTGGAATTCTTCAGAGGTATGATCATTTCTCCTGCAGTGTGATTGCTGTATGCTGTATGCTGTGTGCCGTTTTCATAACATGGAGCTCTGTTCCGTATCATACTCTTCTACTCGTGGACTATTATAGTTTTCTGAGATATTACAATGAAACAGGTGACTGTATTGCCACCGGCCGATGTAGCTTGACACTGTTCCTTGGTTGTCTGAAAATAATCTTTTGCTGAATTCCTCGAATGCACGTGCGATGAAGAAAATGTGTTTGCCTGTTTAGTTTTTAGACAATTACATTGCGCGAGAAATTGAAACTTTCGTGGAATTGACGAGTTCCTTCTTGCTTCTTAGTTATGTTGACTTTTTGCAGAATTTTTCTGCTCTTTTGAATCGTTATTGGAAAACTTGTTTTATGGTGCAGATTTTTGGTTTTCTGGTTCCTCCAAATTTTACGTGCAAGTTTTCAGAACTTGTATCTGAGATAGTTCGATTCAATTTATTGGATAAATAGTTAATCTAGCTTTTCCCTTTTTCAGGTGTGTGGTCTTGACTGGGAAAGAAGCAGAAGATAAGGATATTATGGCTGTTCATTCCAAAAACCATGTCAATTTGATAAAGAGTATAAGCTCCAAAGAATTTGATTCACGAAGAAATAGGATTGCCTCAAAACTTAACTCTATATATTTAAATAAAGGGTCATCGGAAGCTGCTTATCTTGCTGCTGGCTCTGTCATAGATGTAATATAAAATTTTCCTGCTTGAAAGTTATTTTGGAAGGGCAGTTGCGTCGTCTTTTATGCATGCTAAGTAACTGAAATGTGTAGATTTGGTCTATTAGAGAAAATTTGCTTGGAAGTCCGCTCATGAACTCTATCCACTTTATTTTGTTAAGGTTGCTGAAAGAGTAGCTAAAGGAGATTTAGACTCTGCAATTGCCCTTGTGAGGCCGCCAGGTCATCATGCTGAACATAATGAAGCTATGGGGTTCTGTTTATTCAACAATGTAGCTGTGGCAGCAAGCTTTATTTTGAATGAAAGGGTAGGACGACTTTCCAGTTATGTTTTAACTAAATATTTATGGATAGTCATACGATCCTATACTTTAGTTGTCATTCTGAAGTTCCTCCAAAAACTGTTTCATGTTTTGGTATTTAAATCAGTTAAGCTTACCTTCTTGTTTTTTCTGTCAGTTTTGACTTTATTTGGTTATTATCTTTCATGATACAGCCAGATTTGGGTATTAAGAAAATATTAATTGTCGATTGGGATGTTCATCATGGAAATGCAACGCAAAAGATGTTTTGGACAGATCCACGTGTTTTGTTCTTCTCCGTTCATCGGTAGGTGGGTTAGGAGAGCTAAGCTCCGACTTTCTGGTCATAAAAAAAGAGTTTGTTTTGTTTCATGGAATCTTGGCTATTGGGTTAAAAAGTGTGGTGTTGTTAAGTTGTTTGATATTCTACCTGACCTATGAATACTTAACCAGTAATGTCTCAACTCCCATTTGAAAACACAGGCATGAGTTTGGAAGTTTTTATCCAGCGACAGATGATGGTTACTATACCAGGGTTGGAGAAGGACCTGGAGCAGGATATAATATAAATGTTCCTTGGGAGAACGCTCGATGTGGGGATGCTGACTATCTTGCAGCTTGGGACCATATCTTGGTTCCTGTTGCTAAGGAATTTAATCCCGATATGGTCATTGTGTCTGCTGGATTTGATGCAGGTCTATTGCTACTAACTTGAGATATTAAACTCTTTTGTCTTTTCTCCAGTTATGTTACACCGTTGTCCAGTGGGGTGGGTAAGCGGTTGAAAGACATTGGAATTTTTTGTAATTTGTTCCCAGACTTTTAATCGTTCCCTTAAAATGGTAGCGTATGTTTATTTGGTTTTATTCTCTTGTAATGGCTCTTATCGTATTCCTTGTTTCAACTACTCTATAAAGTTCTCTTGGGTTTTCACCAAAATAAAAGGAAAAAAAGGTTTTGGGTCCTCAATGGTAGAGCCATTTGAAGACTTTTGATCATGTGTTTTGAAGGTGTCACTTTTCTGTGAAAATTTAGTTCATGTTCATATTTCTCGAAAGGTTTGGTCTCAATTTCTTCTGTAAAAAAAAATTATTGTCATAATGGAGGAGGTACTTGTTAAATGAAAAAAAGTAAAAAAGGAAAAAGTGATGACGGTTTTGATATTATGAATACAAAGTGAAATTGAAAATGAATTGTGTTTCATCCCACATTCTCTTTTTTAATATAGCAATTATAGAGTAATTTCTTTGATTGAAAACCATTTTGATTATAAACAATTATTTTATGCTCGGAACAGCTGTTGGTGATCCTCTAGGTGGTTGCTGTGTCACACCATATGGATACTCGATTATGTTGAAAAAGGCAAGTGCTCAGTTTATCCCCTATTCTGGATTTGTTTTAAATCATAAGAGAAGCTCGTTTGCTAAATGTAATTTCTTAGTTTCATATATTTGAGGCTTAAATTTACAAGTTCCCAGTGTTATAATGTCTGTTTGTTCAATATTATCTTGCATGTGTTTATGTGGGTGTAATTCAGTATGACCCGTACATCTGATTTAGACGTAGATGTTGGATTGTTATTTGAATTCTTTAAAAATAATTACTAGTTCTTCTTTCTCAGGCAGTTGATTGTGCTAAACAGAACATTAGAAATTAATTATTTAATGGTGAATCTGGAGTTCGGTTCTGCTTTTTACAAATATTAAGTAATTGACCTAGATAAGAGCTTGAACATGATGTTGCTTTAAACATACACTTTGAATTATTTTTGTTGGTTGTGATAATTAAATTTACTCCAATCAATCAATTTAAGTTTTTGGGTTGATTCGTAATTTAATATAATTCAACATGGTATAAGAGTATGAAGTCTTGAGTTTTTTATAGGATATTTCTCTAATTTCTAAGTCTACAAGTAAGGGAGAGTGGGTAGATCGATGATTTTAGCATAATTCAACAATTTTCTATAAAAATAAATAAACAACCCTTTGATTTTGTTACCCATTGTCCCGTCTTTTCAGTTGATGAATCTTGCACAAGGAAAGTTTGTATTGGCTCTGGAAGGAGGATATAATCTTGAGTCTATAGCAAGTTCAATGCTTGCATGTGCGGAATTTCTGCTCGATGGAAGAACTATGAAAAAATCTTCAGAGACTTATCCATTTGAGTCAACATGGCGAGTGATTCAAGCAGTAAGCTCACACTTAACTTTTCCACCCTTCCAGTATTATATCTGATTTTCTCTTACCTGGATTGGTTGGAGTAACTTCTGCCGGTCATTGACCAACTCCTTTTTTTTCTTGCTTTGAACATTATTGGATTTTTTTTTCCACAAGTAATTTTAGCAGGAAACATCTTGTCTATAAAAAAACCTTGTCATTCTTGCCAGGTTCGCAGAGAGCTGAGTTCTTTTTGGCCAATACTTTCGGATGAATTACCAGATAATTTGATCAGTAAAAAAGTGCCACTCCCGGTAATGCTTTATTCTGAACCTTTCACAATTGTCTTATACACATTATGTTGATCTCTAATCAATATGATTGGAATTGTGTTATCCGTTGATATAACTTAGATCAATAACAGAATGTTGAATGTCATTGCAATACTCTCTCCAATCTCTATATGTTCTTTCAAATCATCCAGTATATTTAGTTCAGAGACTGCACTTGCTGAATTTAGCTGGATTAACTGTCTGAGTTGACTTGCTCAGTATTGGTACTAGACTTTAGCAATCAAGGATGTTCAAGAATAGACACGAGGAAGACAGAAAATATATGTTCCTGCAGAGAAGTTGAGCACCAATATGGGGCTTGTCAAACACTATAGTTCATGTCAAATTATTACTTCAGTTGGAAACGTTGAGTAATTAACATATTTGTGTACTTGATCTGTATTTATTTTTTCTCCGTGGATTGACAAGGATAATAGTTACTTCTTTTGCTAACTAATAAGGACAAGACCCTCAGTACCTAGTAACATGCCAATTCTGCTAAATTTGTTGATACTCTATACCACATGATAATCCTACTAAATTTGTTCAATTTTTCCAGGAAGTATTGCTTTCAAGCTCTGATTCAGATGATGAAGCTGTCAGTGCTAGATTAAAAAGCCTTGTGGAAGTTCTTCAGAGTATTACACTTTCACAATCGGAAGTTGAGGAAGATGGTCAGGGTAAAGGGCACAGAGATTATATTTTCATATCCATATTCCTTTTATCTCTTAGTTTCCATTCATATCTAAAGATGCACCGTGTTGTTCTTATGATGTTTTCACCCCACACAGGTCAAGTGTCTAGTGTTACTTGCCCTTGGAGATCGGAGCTTTCAAAAACTGATGTCTGGTATGCTGCATTTGGATCAAATTTGTGGGTACCAAGATTCCTTTGTTATATCAAAGGAGGACAGGTTCTACTTCTTCATCTATGTATATATGACAAAGACAACGTGTTGTATTTGAAGCATCAAGATTACTTACGGAACAGTGCAGGTTTGAGAGTGATTTTAGAATAACCAAAATCACTCCCAAACTTACCTTCACATTTTGAAAATGTTTATCGAGTTCTTTCTGATTTGAAGTGTTATTCCCAATACTTTAAAAGGCTTGCTTGGTGAGTGCCTATTCTATGATTGTTTTAGGCGTCTATTCAAGGCAAGTGCTAGATTTGTGCATTTAAAGTGTCATTCCCAATACTTTATAAGACTCGCTTGACGAGACTCGTGTAAAAAGACGTGTTCTAGGCGCTCAAAAATAAGTTTAACTAACTTTTAACATAAAAATCTTTGCGTTAATTTTTTTTTTGTTCTTTATTAATTAAACAATAATATTTACTAACCTTGGAATATTATTTTAAATATGTCCACTCCAACTATATTATCTCTATGATTGTTCTTGGATAGAGCGTGCCTCATTAAAAAAAATGTTCACTCTTATGCATTTAGACCTATGTCCCAATAGGCTAAAAGTTCACGCTCTTGTGCATTTTTGTGCGTGTTGTGCTTTTAAAAACATTGACTGGTCCTTGTTTTTCCTCTTTTTCTTGCTTTAATTTACTTGCACCTCGTCTAACATTGGAGGCCAACTTTCAGGTCGAGGGTATGAGAAGCCCGTGTATAGGTTCAATGGATAAGACTCCACCAAAGGAGATCCTGTGGAAAACTTTTCCTCACCGTCTATTTTTCGGTCATGAGTATAGTAGTACATGGGGCAAAGGAGGAGTTGCTTTCCTTAATCCTGAAAGCAACAAAGAGGAGAAATCTTACTTGTGTTTGCATAGAATTACGTGAGTTATTATTAGTCCATTCTCTTTACATTCTTTTTCTAATGTGAGAAGTTTCATATTTCTCCTAACATTTATTTAGACTCTTGGATCAACCATCATGGGTTTGCCGGTCTAGTAGTCAAAGAGACTGGAAAACCAAAGCAACCTACTTCTTTGCGTTGTGATGGAGATTTGAGAATCCTTTTAATAACATAAAGGAAACTCTCTGGTCAAACTTTATCTTTGCCTCTTTTCTTTTTTTTTGGAATCGGTGGGGTGAAAGAAACCGCAGAGTTTTCACTGATTCACAATCTACGCTTGCCTCCCTCTCCGAAACCACTAAACATACCGGAATTTTATGGAGTCGTAGGCTTTCTTCTTTTTGTAACTATGACCTATCTTTTATATTGCCCATTGACATCATCTTTTGTAATAGACTTGATATGATCTTTTATTTTTTGTTATTTCATTAATCAATGAAGTTATCGTTTTCTATTCAGGAAAAAAAAAAAAACATACGATGGCTACCTACTTAAAAAATATTTAATTACGAATTTTTTTGTTATCAATATTGTAAGGTGCGGCTTGTTTCAAGAGAATAATATAAAAAAAGACTTCGAGTTCCTCCGCTCGAACTCATGTTTTCTGGCACAGAATCTTAGACATCTTTTAATTCTAGCGATCTTCTTTTACAGGCTAGAGCAATTTAACGACGTTTTATATCAAGAAAACGGTGGGAGTGATTATCTTTCTGGTAACCCTTTATTTGATATTGCTAATTTGAACAAAATCACAAGCAAACACTTTCCCAACTCTCTTGAGATTCCAACTGCGGTATGTCATCTACTTCACTATGACAGAACCAACCATTGGACATGTTTGAAAAGTAAAATTATAATTCTATTTTTCCAGATCATTTCTTAAACAATGCTTGTAATATTTTGCAGCAAGGTTGGTATCACAGCCTAGTATACCTCGGGAAGGAACGCAACATTCCAATCCTAACTATGACGTATGCGTAATGCCTATAGTTTTGTTTTTTCGATCCGTGCACTCGACTCGAGCTGTTATATGTGCTTCATTTAATTTCAGGTGTTCGCATTTGGATGTGGAAAACTTCAGATCTGGAAAGGTTCCCCTCTGTGCACCAGCAAAAGCGTATGCTGATACCATTGTTAAAGGCCTTGTTGCAGGACCACTTTCCAAAGAGGAAGCTTTGGTTTATATTCAGAATGCTTCAACTAAGCCACTGTAAATGCAATCCTCTCATAAAATTGTTTGTTACTTCTATTTTGTGTGGTAATTAAATTGGTGCATTCATTATGCATTTATGAAATTAGGGTGAAGCTGAATGGTATTGTTGTGTTGGTCTTGTCTATAGAAAAGACCTGTCGTTAAACTCGCTATGTCATGCTCTTGATATAACAACTCTTTGTTACTTTGTGGTAATTAAATTGGTACATACATTATGCTTTTTCTAGGTTCTAATTTATTAAAGGTTTTTTTTTTTGAGATAAGTCATTATGCATATAGTTTAACTTTTGGATTTTTTTTTTTTTTTTTTTTTTTTTTTTAAATTTTTAGGTTTGAAGTTTAGTTTCAAATTTATCCCTATATTTCAAAATTAAATATTTTTACTCACATTTCAACGTTCACTTTTATTGAATCTAGTTTTATTTTTATTTTTTTAAGTTTTTAAATTTTTAAATTTTAAACTTGTATTTACTCAAATTCTCTACTTATAATTTAATCTTTGCTTAAGAAAGTACGTGAATTTTAATCAAATTTCATAAACAAAACTAAGTATTTGAAAGCTATTTTTTTTTAGCTTTCAATTTTGTTTTAATTTTTAAAAACACAAATTATAGATAGATATCAAAATTATGAAAAGTATGTGCAAGAGTAATACTCATAGGCTTAATTAAAAAATCAAAAACCAAAAAAAGAAATAATTATCAAACAGAATCTTAACAACTTTTTTTTAGTTTTGAGATGGATGCTTAAATTTTCTAATATGATATTAGAGCTCACAAACTCAGGCAGATATTTGATCAAATAAAATAGAAATTGAGATCCAATTCAAGATTGATAAACTTAAAAGAGGCAATATCTTGAGAGAGCGAATTTTATAGTCCAACATTAAAAAAGTGGAAAGTCTTATAAACATTTATAATATAAGTTGTACTACTCCTTTCATTATCGATTGAGTTTGAGATGAATGCATATACTTTCTAATAAGTATATCCTATCCAACCTTCCAAAGGCCCTATGGTCCTAAGTTTAAAACAAGCCAATTGATTTTATTAAAAAACACACACAAGAATATCCTTCCAAAGGTCCTATGGTCCCAAGTATACAATAAAATAATAAAATGTAAAAAAAATCATATCATTTCCAAACATCTTCCTGGACAGACCACTCTGTATACGCTATAATCCTCATTGCTTCTCATTAGGTGGTCAGCCATTGAAAAGCATCCTGCAAGTCGTGTTGTTGCTCAGCAACTCATGCCGTTGCTAAAAATTTGAAACTCTCATCTAATGCTATGCAGAATTTGGTTCAAAATCTTGTCAAAGGTAAAGAGTCGATATCGATTCGCACTAGTTCATCGATATTTTAGCGCAGCGTGTCCGGTAGCTCCCAAATGCTTATGCAGTTTAGTCCTGTCAGAATACATCAAACACCTACTTAAAATTGGTTCATTTATTCTACTTATGAAAGTAAATGTGATGGTGAATAATTGATGAAGGAAGTTCTAAACAAGAAATACCTTGATTCAAACTGCTCTCCACAAGTTTCACATGAAATGCCAGAATCTTTTGATGTTGCCTAAGTTTATGATTTTGCATTGTTAGAAATTGTGAGCACAAATCAGAATCACTATAATGAACACTATAACTAGAGGGAAGCAGAACATTAATTGAATATGAAACTTAAAAATGTATTTTTAGTTCAACAATAACTGGGCGTGGAGTATTCGACACGTTGAGTTTTTGGTCATAGCCACACTTATGCCAGTTGAGGTACGCTCTTATTGGTGTAACACAAAATTTAACTTGTTTAGGTTAAACTTCTTTAATTTGTTTCTTTCGCATTACGCTAATATATGCTCGGAGTTTAGAACACGAAGCATTGCTGCATATAACTGAAAAGCTGAAATAAATGATGGAATTAGAAAACAGATCAGCAGAATGTAAATTACCTTGGATTTCTTTCCTTTCGATGAGTGCCTAGGGTTGGCCTTTGAGTCATTCTGCACGACTGTCTTTCTATCAGCAGATTTACTCGAAATCCTTTGTTCTTTTGCTAACTCACTGGCCCCCGACCCGGAAGGAGATTCCTGCTGGTGTGATGTATCACCTCCATTGTTTTTCTCATTTTGTGAGTATGTTTCATTCATAGCTTCTTCATTTCCCTTTCCCTTCTTTTTGGCTCGCCGATTCTTTCTTCCCTTCCTACCATTTTCGTACTCTGCAGGGTGATTGCTCTCATTTTCCACTTGATCTACGACTGAGGAAGTTTTAGGCTGCTTCACTGAAGCTGCACTTTTCCTATTCGGAAGCCCATCTGCCATTGCTTCAATACCACTGGTTTCATCGTCATCTGATCCAAGTGCCTCAGCAAACATATCTGTTCTATCAACTTCTGGCTGATCATCGTTCTCATTTTCAACTTGATCTTTAACTGGGGAAGCTTCCGGCTGATTCACCGAAGCTGCATTTTTCCTATTTCGGAGCCCGGCTGCCATTGCTTCAAGAACATTGGTTTCATCGTCATCAGATCCAAGTGCCTCAGAAACCATATCTGTTCTATCAACTTCATGAACATCGTAGTTCTCCCTCCCACTAAGTTCTCCGCTACTTTCGTTTTCTTCTACTTCAATATCAAAACTCTCCTCGAACTGCTCCCCTAGTTTATCCGTCACATCATTCAGCAATGTCGTTTCATCTTCAACTTCTCCTTCATCAACAAATTCTTCAGATTCATCCTCACCATCTAGAGATTCTCTAAACTCTGCAACCTTCTCCTTATGCTTTTTTGACTGCTCATGATTCTTCCACTGCTTTTCACTCTTGAACTTTTTCCCACACAAAACACAGTACAGCTCTTTCCCCCTCTGATTCTCTTCCTCAAACCCATCATCATCGCAATCCTCAACCTCCTCAACCTTTGCCCAATCTGGTTCCTCATATGCCCTAAGCTTCTCCATCTTCTCCTTCTCGAGTTTCTTTTTCCTTTCCTTCTCCTCTTCCTTCTTCTTCTCCATTTCCAAGTTCCTTTTCATGGCCATATCAATCACTCTCTTATCCCTCTTCTTCACAAACTCAGCCAAACCTCTCACCGTCTCATTGTACTCCCTCTTTGCCTTCTTCCTTAGCTTCTTGTTATCCTCCTCCATTAGCCTCCTCAATTTCCGGTTGGGACCGGCCATAACATCGTACTGATCAGCCCAACAAAAATCCATAACCGTACAAAACCCTAGCCAGTAACTATAAAACGCAGTCACCTGCGTGTACGGACTATCCAAATTCCCCATAACCGGAGCTTCGCGAACCATATCCAAACGCAATCCCAATTTCTTAGCGAAATTAATCTCATTCCCGTAAATTTTGTCAAAAATGTCGGAATAGATTTTGTAGAACCCTCGTCCAGAATCAGTATAGCCAGAATAAACGGTATTGGAGAAAAACGGAAACAGATTCGGAACAACAGAGTTGGAATTAACAGATGCGGCATCAGAGAAAAGGATTTGGGAACGATGAGAGTCGTACCAGGCGCGTTCCTTTGGATCGGAGAGGACCTCGTAAGCGTGCTGGAGCTCTTGAAACTGAGCGGTGGCATCCGCCTGCGACAATCCGGACTTGACGAGCTTGTCGGGGTGGCGCTGGAGGGCTAGCTTTCGGTACGCCGATCGAATCTCGTCGGCGGTGGAATCGATGTGGAGGCCGAGGACCTCGTAATGGCATCGCTTGCCGGACGCCATGGAATGGCTCAGAATTAGGGATTCTAAGCTTCCTTCTGCTGCTGTTGGATTTTGTCTTAGCCTACCCTTGAATTTAATATTTATTAAGAGAATCAGTCCTCCGTATCAACTTGAGTTTTTGTTTTTTTTTTCCTTTTCCAGTTCGGATGACGTATTAAATTGAGTTTTTTTTTTTTTTTTTTCCTTTTGCAGTTCGGACGAACCTTTGTTTAAAAAATATAAAATTAAAAAAAAAAGTAAATTAAATTTATTGGAAAGTTAGAGTTTAGTTCTTATAGTTTGATATTTTAGACTTTAATCCTTATGTTTTGGAAAAATATAAAATTTAGGTCATATGGTTCGAAGAAATATAAAATTTAGATATTATGGATTTAAGAAATAGAATTTAGTCCCCATAATTTCATAAAATCTAAAAAATAATTCATATTATTCGTTAATCATATGCAAATTAAGTATGTAAATGTAATATATGAATTATGTATATTTTTTTAATCAATTATTTATCTCAATACAAAATTAACTAACTTCTACGTAGTTTATTCAACAACTTTACGTATTTTATTTACCAACAATTACGAATGACAGACTACTTTTTAGAGTTTATCAAACTTTAGGGACTAAATTATAATTTTTCAAATCATAGGGAATAAATTGTAGATTTTTCAAACCATAGAAACTAAAGTCTAGATTTTGAAACCATATGGACTAAATTCTAGCTTTTATCAAACCATATGAACTAAATTTATAATTTATCTTAAAATAAAATAGCAAGACAAATATGATCGTGAGACGAAATTCTCGTAAATTTTAAATTTTCTTGTAGTGGAATTATGGTTCAATCTAATTTTTAATAAATTATAAGGGTTACTGGCCTTATCGAGCTTTCGCGAACTCACCAATCGATAAATGTTTGAGTTATAGTTAAAAGATTGAGTTATTGTGTAATCATGTTACTCGGTGTGTTCTCTGGTTATATGAATGTTCTTATTGAATCCTGTGCTGGTACCCTTATTGAGCTTTCGCGAACTCACCATTTCCATTATGGAATCCTTCCAGTTACTCACAAGTGAACCGTGATGGCTAAGCTTAAGTTGGTGTGACCATGGGCAAGCTGCAAATAGAATTTTAAAATTTATTTTCAAGTTTATTATTTGATTTATCGTTTAAAGCATGAACCTGATTTATGAGACATGTTAGCTTAAGGTTTATTTAATGTTTTACTGTTTTCCGGGTATCATTAAACTCTGTTATGTATTGAAAGTATTTCAATAAATGAAATTGATATTTTAGCATGTCTATGTGAGTTTAGCATTGTTTAACTCATGCACGGTTAAGACCCATGTTTGACTCTGTGTTGAGTCTGATCCTCAATAACGATAATCGAAAAAAATATATTAAAATTAATTTGAACATCGTATATATTTATTTTATTATTAATGAATATAAAAGTAATTCATAGGTTAAAAATATAAAGATAAAATTTTCTTTTATCATTAAAGTCCAAAAAGTTTTTTTTTTTTTTAAACTCCTCACAGTTGAAGAATAATTTTGAAATAAAACTTAAACCATTTTAATTCAAAATTATCGACCCACAAATTTTAATTTATTAAATAATTAAAAATAAAAAATAGATAATTTGCGGCACCAACAGTTCCAATGGAGGCAAGTATTCCTTTGTTGATGCTTTACTCTATTTATTATTATTACTAACTATTTTCTTTTATTTATATATATA
>JBBMEG010000009.1:12139053-12150048 GCA_037832605.1 Cyclanthera cordifolia | reverse complement strand
TTTTTTCCCTTTTTACCCTTACTCAAATGGACTTTTTATAATTGCTGGAATTCTCTTCCCGCCAAATACCAAACTTCTAATACGCTTTAATCTATTTTTATCAATTTTAATATATACTTTCCTACTCATTTAATCCTTGATGACAACATTTTCAAATATTTATTAAATCAGCTCTCAATTGTTTCTATTTAAAAATTATGAACAATTTGTTTTTTCTAGATATCTTTAGATTAATTATCTTTTATGATTGTTTCAAAATAAACCTATTATGTGCATTTTTCAATACTGGCAAAAACATATATTAAAAAATCTTCTGATAAATAATTAGTTTTTAAATTTATGAACAATATTACAGTTCTCTTCTTTTTTCTTTTTTCTTTTTTTTTAATTCTACGATATTATAAATTTTCATTTTCGGGAAGACTGAACATTCAAGAAAATACACGTTTTGACTATTAAATTGTGTGTTTGCTTGATAATTTTGATTTTAATTTAATATTTTTTAAAAATATATAAAAATTAAAAAGTGAAATAAAGCGTACGATTTTGAAATATACTAACTAACTTGAAAATATATTTCATATTTAACATGAAAAATGAACATTATTTTAAATCATAAATAAAATTTTTAAAGGTGATTATAAAGTGGCTTTTTTTTTATGATACCAAAAAATTTATTTTAATAGTTTTAAATAATATTACATTATTAGAAATAGTATTTAAATTACAACTTCAGGTAATTATATACTTGGACCCCTTGATTTTACTTGGGCATTTCATGAAAATAATTATATTTTGTCGTTCACTCAAGAATTTAAATGTCATTGTAGATGTATTTATTTTATTATTTTGCATTTTTAATGATCTTATTCTAAAATAAAAAGTAAATTTAAATTTTTATTCTTCCACGTTTTTTTTTTGACAAACTACGGAGTGAGAATTGAATCTCCAACCGAGATCATTAGAACAGTATACCAATTGAGTTATGTTAAGTTAACAACGTAACTCAATTGATCTAAGCATTATTTACCTTCTAAATTCAAATTGTATCGCATTCTACTATCAACACAAAATAATAAGAAAAAACTTTAATTTGTTTAAACAATTAGATTAAAACAATTATCGAAATACATACCACTAATTTAGACTTTTAAAAATAATAATTCTAATGAGATTGTTTTTCAGCATAAAAAAAAAAAAAAAAAAAAAATGCACGAATAGCATAATTTTGAAAAAAAATTCAAAAAATTGGACAAATTCATGTAAAATGATTAAAATACACACATTTACAATCGAGTAAACAAATTGATTGATAGGAAGAAAATGACAATTTAAAAAATAAAAAATAAAAAACCGTTATTGATGAAATATTTTAAAATATAAAATGTAAATAAAACTATTAAATAAAAAATTGTCCTTTTTTTTTAGTACAAAAAAAAAAATTGTTATTCTATATTATTAGAATGCACTAGTTTGAAAATAAGAAATATAGGGAGGTTATTAATGGTAATTGTTGAGTATTGGCATATTTACCATAAATAATACATAAAATAATTTATTAATACATTAGAAAATAAAATAATTTGTATTTTTTAAATAAAATTTTATGATTTGTATTTGTACTTGTACATCAGCCCTTGGTTAATGGTTACCTTAGTAGATAACGGGGCAGCGGGCCAATTCTTCGTGGCCATTTCAACAACCGCCGCGGCCACGACAACGACACTTTCAAAACCTCAAATTCATTCGCCGGTCCTGCTGATTTCTCATTCTCTACCGGAATCTTAATTTCGTCGACCCATTTTTCGCCCTGTTCTTCGCCATTTTGTCAGCGTTGTTCTCATTCTATTGATTGTGAGAATTTGGAATTGCGTTGGTGGGTCCTGCGACGGAGGAGCTCTTCTCAAATGGGTATTTCTTGAATGATTTGCACGAATCTTCTGTTGGGGGTTCATAATTTTCCCTTTTTGTTGATGGGTTATGGGTTTTTTGTTGTTTTTTGATTGGGCTTTGGGTGCAGAGCTGATTTCGATTGTGTATTATCAAAATTTGGTACTTAGAAAGAATATTCTTCCTGGGGATGTTGGTTGTTTGTATGATGTAGCTTGGTTGTCTATAGCTTGTGAAGGAAATGCGGTCTCGGACTTGAAATTTTATTCTGTTCAATCTCTCTGTATGTTCGTCGTTAGATCGTTAATTATCTTCTAGGTTTAGGAGCAATTTGTTCTGTTAGTTATTATTGTATTGTTTTGAAACTTGGCTAGAATCTTTGGCTGTGGTAGGGAGTCTGTTGAAATGGACTTGTGGGTAGTTGCAACTGCTGCCGGTGCTGGATACTTGGCCAAGTTTTGGCAGAAATTGTTGAGAGATGGGAATAGCTCATCTCAAATATCTTCTATTAGTTCTAGAAATGAGGAAGTAGGATCTCTGGATCAACCCTTTCACCGAATGGCGCGGAGAACGACAGCTAGTGGAGATATTCTTCCTGACGAAGGAGAGGTTTCGGATGGGAGAGATTCTGTTGCGAGTCGATTCAATGTGACTTCTACAAGTGGTTTTGTTAGTGAAAATATGGAAACTTTGGGGCATTACCAGGACTATATTGATCTTCCAGTATCCAATTTGCCACAAGAATTTTCAATGAGTAATGACACTCAAACATTTGGTTGTAGAAGTAGTACAAATATGGATGATCACATGGATGATCAGCTACCTTGTTCGTCGTCTAGAGGACTGAACTGGTTTCGGCCTACAGTGAGGAAAATAGGTTCTCTAAGACATAAGCATTCGAATGGGAGATTTATTAAACCGCGTAGTTCATTAGAAAGTTGTGTAATGTCTCATCTGTACAAGGAACATATTGAAATGGAAGAGTACATCCTACATTCATTTCAGTCACCATCTAAACCAACTATGAGGCAGCTTGTTGTAAATGATGGAAACAGGATAGTCAGCAGGGCAGCTAAAGATTCTTTTAGTGTTCAGGTTGATATGAATGCAAGTAATTTCCAAAAAGAGTCATTGATTGAAAAGAACAGAAATGTTTACGGGTTACCTCTGCTTCCGAAGATACCGTCTTTGCAGACATCTGAGATGATAGACATCAAGGGAGGAAGGAGACAAGGTAGAACAAGCACTCAAATGCATAATGAGAAGTTCCTCAATGCAAAAGGTGAATGTTGTATGAGATAATTTCAGGGTTTTGCTAATTACCTTATTGAATATTATTTTTGCTTTCATTTTCTATTTAGAATAAACTCATTAATCATAAATAAATCTACTGTTAAAGCTTTATGAATTATAAAGCCTACTTAACTCTTGAACTCGTTACCTTTTAAGATTGAAAACTTATTTGTTCTGAGCCCCGTTGTAACATCACAAGTTCACAACACTGATTCGAGTATGGCCAATTGGTATTTGTAAATCTCTTGATTATCTAGAAGAATCTCTGCTTGGGAAGCAATTTGAGGTGCTTCTCAATAGAATACTAGAAGATAAATGTTCATGAAGTGACTTAAAACTTATAATATAATTAGGTTTGCCAAATCCAGAGGCATAAAAAACCAGGGTCTAGTCTATCCTTTGCTGTGAGGGAATTTGTAGAAACTCGGTCGGTTTTATGACCTAGATGCAGATTTATGTTCTCTAAGATGCTTGGGGATTTCCTTTTCTCTGCTAGTAAGTTTTAAATTTCAGTCTGAATTAAGTATACTCGTTTGTCATGCACATTATGTATTCAGTTCATGGTCCTAGAGAAAGGGAGAGTGGGGAAAGAAGAAACCATTGGTGTTTAATTCTCATTTGGTTTAGTCTAGGTATTCATCATCGTTATTCGGAATTGTTAACCATTTCACAAATTGTGCCTAAATTTGCATTTTTTGTCGTCACCAGATCGAATGATTCTATTCTATCTCGGAATTTCTATCGGTTCAATATCATCTTTCATGCAAAATAAGCATGAAATGGACAAGCTCAAAGAGTTATTAAAGCATGCTGAGAACTTGGTCCAAGATCTACATGAGGAACTAGAGATGAAGGATTCTCTGACAGTGAAGGAGATTTCAAATGAAAATTATGAATCATTAGGCATATCTGAGAATTCTTTCTTTGGTAGGAAAGAACAGAATCCTCATCGTTCGGCGAAATCTGGCGATAAGGAATTATTCGAACAGAATGCTGAAGATGGTTCAGAATCTCTGAGTAAAATTGAAGCTGAGCTAGAAGCAGAACTTCAGAGGTTAGGATTAAATACCTATACCTCGAGTACAGACAGAAGATTTTCTGATCTTCATGAGGTAATTGTATACATTTTACAGCATTGAGCTTGTGGATGAATAAAAGCTTAGTGGCATTTCTTATTGAACATTTCTTCTTTTGAGGTTTTCTTGTTTCTCTGGAATTTTAATTTTGTTTGCATTTTGAAGCATATAATTCAGATTTGTTCAAATTGTTCTAGTGGATGATTCTTATGAAGTTTGGATTTTTTCTCTAGAACTCAAATTTTCATGTGTGTTGTATAGTCCACATTTATATTTCTTCTGCTTCTAAACCTTTTTGTAATTATTCTCTATGTATTATTTTACTTGATTGGAAATCGTTTTTGTAGATAACCTTTTATGGACTTTTTTAGTATACCCTGTTGTTCTCGTGTTTTTTTTTCATTATTTTTTTTTTTAATTTGTTGTTGTATTCATGGATCTGGGATACTTGGCTTGGGGCCTCTGGAAAGAAAATCTTGCTCATTACTGTTATTAAGGGTCTTCATTTTTGCGAACATCGATTCAACCGATTGTTCTGCTTTTGTTTTATTTCCACGAGCGTCTGGACATACACCGAAACTACTCTTTCGAACATATTGATTGACCCTACAATTTGATCTTATTAGATGTCGTTTAGACATAAAACTTGCCACGGCACATTTTAGTTTATAGATCACGTTGAAAGGTGTTGTGTGTGATACATGCATAAAGATCAGTCCAATCGTTATTTTCTAAGAGCGATGATAATATAAGTAGTGCTACTCATTGCTTTGTGTTGATATAGATTAATTTCTTTTGCAGCTGAGTGAAGAATTTGCAGTAGATTTCTCTGAAGGTGAATTGGGAGCCGATATGATCAATGAGCTAAGTGCTACTCAGCTTCATCAAAATCAAGTCGCAAGTGAGATCACTTCATCAGGTAACCATACAGTTTCGCCTTGGGAGCTTAGCGTGCGACTACACGAAGTTATCCAATCAAGGCTTGAAGCACGTGTGAGGGAGCTCGAAACAGCCCTTGAAAACAGCGAGAAGAATCTTCAGAGCATCGAGGCCAAGCAGAACAACTCTTGGAAAGATTTCATCCTGAGTGAACTGCTACATTCATCTAGTGAAGAAAGTCTAAACTCTCAACCTGTGGTAATGAATTTATCAGGAGAAGCTCTGGATGCCTACAAGGAGGCATACAATGAGCTGATTGATATGAGCGACTCTGAAGAAGAGGCCGAGTATTCGCCATCAGCAACACCATCCGCAGTTGATGAAAGTAAGCATCGACAAAGCCACACTGCCACCAATGGTCAACCATTTTCAACCCCGACAAGCCTCAGTCGAATACTTGTTAAGAAGAAAATGAAAGATTCTCGTACCAAGATTGGCACAATGGAAGGACATTCCTCATCGGCTCAACAGTCAAATGACAGCGGAGATGAGAGCAGTGATTATGACGATGAGATGGAGAGGCAGTTGATAAAGCAGATTGTGGAGAAAACCAGAATGGGCTCTCCAGTGGTTCTGAATGCACAAAGATGGCTGTTTTCAATGGATAAAAACGAGGGCTGATCCAATAAAAGAGAACAAGATCATGCAAGTTTTGCAGAAACAAAAAGTGTTGCAACACAGTAGGAAAACTCAACCCCCTCCCCCCTATACTGATCAGTCATTAGTTTAACACCAAACATTACAATCAATTATTGTTTTTCTGCCTAAGCTTTTTCTTCATGTAGATGGTTGTTTTTTAGGCAAAGATGCATTTTAATCTAAATCACACTTCTTCAAGACTGTATTTAATATAACTTGATGGATAAAACGGATTTTTTTTAATAATAATCTTGGTAGAAGTTTTAGGAAAATATCATTTTATCATTTGACTAAATTATATAAGAGTTATTATATGACCAAATAACATGTTTCTAGCACTATCCTAGTGAAACACTTAATCAAATTATAGTATTATCATAATGCAATAAAAATCACTTGGGACATGTAAAGAAAATAAAGAGATAAAATATAAGAATAAATTAGTGATAAATGTGATCAAAAATGGCAGACCAAACAATAAGAAGGATCCGCCAATAAGAAGGGTCCGCCGATAAGAAGATATCTCTACCCTTCCCTTCCTAACTCTTCCCACCACACCAAACATACCCTTACATACAACTCGAAAAACATAAGAAATAGACGGCAGTGAAACAGTAAATCAACTTGGATCTTCACCCGCAAAAATTATGAGTTTGGTATAGAAAAAAATCCATCATAAACATATTTAAAAGAGCTAAGATAGAATTGAAAAATGGGGAGGATGCTAACAGAGCTCACTCACAAAATTTATGTCACTTGGAAACTAAATTGTGAGAGCATAGGAAAATTCACAGACAATTGAGGCAAATCCAACATACAAACACAGATGTTCAGTTAGGAAATGTAGAAGAATAATGCATATGATCCATCAGGCTCTTTTGGCAAAGTCATTGTCATCTTCATCCCTATCATTACCTTCCACTGGCTCCCCTAGGCCTTGATCTTCAGGTGCATTCATGGTGTTTGTTTCATTGCTGCCAAATTGATCCCCACCCGTGAATCCTCCAAAACCAGAGCTTGCATCAGTCCTACTGTTGCCAAAATAGTGGCCGCCATCACTGACATTATTGTTTCCACCAGCAGCATTGTAGCCAGCATCATTCCCACCAAAGCCACCACCTGAAACAGCACTTCCACGGTTGTCGCTGCCAAAATCATTGCCGTAGTTTCCTCCGCTACCACCACTAAAATTGCTTGAATATCCACCACTTCTATCGCCATAACCTCCACTTCCGCCACCACCATAGCCACCTGACCCACCACCACCATAGCCACCACCACCATAGCTGCCGCCACCTCCACCATAGCCCCCGCCGCCATAGCTACCACCTCCACCATAGCCACCGCCACCACCCCCATAGCCACCATCACCAAAACCACCACCGCTACGCATACCACGGTTATTATCAGTAGCATAATTCACCCTCACACGACGACCATGAAGATCCTATTTGAAAATAAAATTACAAAAGATAACCTAAGTTATTGAACATTTTCCATCTAGCAAATATTGAGAATCAAAATAAATAAACTAAAAAATGCACCTCTATTAATTAGTATGTCAATTTTAAATATCCACAGTTCTAATACATGATTCTAAGATCGAACAATTCCCCAAATTCTACTCATGCTAATGCTAACCATTTATCTCGTTGCAAAAGGTTTATATTTCTTTTTTAAAAAGATAATGGAAACTTTAGCATAATCAACCAGCTAATATTTGAGAATAAAAAAGATGAACACGTGTTATAGAAAATATATAAGACAAGTCTCCAAATATACAGCTCACATTTAGAACAGATAACGCTACAGAAAAAAGACTGCTGTTAACGTCAATGTCACCGGACTTTCAAGACACCAAAATCACAGTACAAGTCACTGTAATAAACTCAACAGAAAATATGGTAATACTACATTAAGACATTAGTATGAAATACATGAACATTGAAGTTTTCACTAGATAATGTCTTCTTCCATTTTCAAGTACCATCGTCTTCTACATTACATTATGATTTCCTAGATACGTATATAACAAAAAGGTATTTCCTTTTAAATCACATTGAGCCGACAGCTGAAATCATTACCTGTCCATCTAATGCCTGGATGGCACTAGAGGCCTCCTCACTAGAAGTGTAAGTCACAAATCCAAATCCTCTGGATCTTCCAGTTTCACGGTCCACAATGATCCTAGCTACAAAGGGTAAAAAAAAAAGGGTAAACGAGGAAACAAACATTTATTACTAGACCAACATTTGTATCCAACTTCAAAAACTCAAATAGATATAATTCCTCGAGCAGATAGGAGGTGTTTAATTGCAAAATTTTGAGTTATTAGAAATGAGGAGTTATTTTGAGTGATCGTAAAGAATAAATTTTTCTCGTAGCTCGTTTAAATGATTTATAAAAGCTCATTTCTAATAGTTCCATAAAAGCCTCAAACAAACACCTACAGGTTTCAAAATATCGGTTATTCCTTATTTCACTTCTACGACATTAAAAAAGAATCTTCAGTTGGTGAATGGTGATATACCTTCAACAACTTCCCCATATCTACTAAATGCTTCTCTCAAACTTTGATCGTCAGTACTGAATGAAACACCTGCATCGTACACATGCGTTCAAGCACAAGATTAAGATAAATAAATTGGCGAGTTGTGTTGCTGAAAGGGGAGGGGGAAAAAAGACTATTCATTTCTAAGAGAACCTCCGACAAAAACTTTAGAACTTTGCATAGATGACATCCATCGTACAATAGACAAGCTGGAAGCCTGCAAATCCGAACCGATCTTCTTATTTGCTCCCTGCCTTAGTATATTTCCAACCTTGCTCAGGAAAGCCATCTTCAAACAACCTGAAAATAATGAATGAAGAAGACTCGATAGAACATATTTCGCACAGTAACAGAGGCAACAATGAAAACTGATCAGATAGCCTCGAGATTCTGTTCATTATGGCTTTCTGTTCTTTTTGGAATATCCTTGAGTGCGAACCGGCTCAAGAACATTTCGACTATTAAAGGAGTGAATTTTTTTTTTTTTTTTTTTAATATTAATGACTATGGGGGTATAAAATCAACACCGACTAGAAGTGAAATTCGGTACTTGTATCCGTTGTAACGCTCATAAATTTCCTTTAAAGCGCCCACTGGCATAAGCTTTGATCTAGCAGTTAACAGGAAATTTGCTAAGTCTGTAACATGATTCTAACGACAGATGAGTTCGTATATATCAAAATAAATGAAACCCAATAACCAAAACAATACGAGGATTACAAAAAACAGAAGGTAATTGAAAGTTCGAATACGCAAAAGGGAAAGAGAGATGAGACCCATCGCCTATTTTCTGGCATCTTTTCCTCCATTTCCCAAATCCCATAAATCGGAAAATGACTCAAAGAAACGTAAGAAACCACCGATCAAATTCCAACTCAGTCACAAACATGTTCATCAATTATGGGAGTAATCCGAAGAGTGAGCGTATAGAAATGAAAAAATAACGCGTGAAAACAAAAACACAGCAGAGGAGAGTGAGTTAAGAGCGTACTTACGTTGCGATGCTAAAACCCTAGAAAGATTTTTGATCGAGTGGGAAGGAAATGAGAAATGGAGTGGGAATATATACAAGGAAGCAGGAGAAATCTGAGCCGTCGGATGAATTGATGACGGTGCGAACCATAGACGCGAACAAAATATCTTGGAGGCGAATTCTAACTTTTTGGACAAAATTCAAAATCTACCCTAATTTAGTAAATATATTATATACATTATTATTTTTGGAGGCGATTTCTACGTCTAAGATCTCATAAAATAAATTAAATTAAAAAAAAATAGTTATATATAGATATTCAAAATGAAATATATGCATGTATGTATATAATGAAATATTGGTGTGGAATTGAGGGACATTCTCCTACGTCTCTATCACTCGGTCACGTTAACTACCAGCCTTTAAGCTCTTCTAAGAATGAAGACTATCTTTGCACTTTTATGGTATAGGTAGTACGAATCAATTATCTTAAACATTTCATAACCACGTAACTATCTCTCTCATTCGGATGTGGACTCGATTCATTTATGTACTCCTCGTAACCCGGGGCGTTACAGCCTTTGTGTTTTGGCGGTCAATATATGATATGTTGTGATTGGTTTTGATTGCACTCATTTTATTATGTTCATTAAGAAGTATAAAAACACTGATCGATTGAATGTTAATGTATCACTTGTGACAACTGATCAGTTATGCTCACTTTGACATGTTTGTTTGAATGAATACCACCTTCCTATTATTTTATTCATATCTTCATATTATTTTAGTACAAGTACACTAATATATCGAGTTTTTTGTAACTAATGAGTGTATTTAACTGTCTTCTTTTATTAATAATTATTAGTATCTCGTGCTCCATAAAAGTACGCGTCTAAAACTATCAACAAATACAAAACATATTTCTCCTATTTTATTTTATACACTATCTTTAGAAGTTATCTAGTCTAAAAAAAACAACAACATTATCTTTAATGTTCGACATCAAAGTATTCGTCATCTTTTTATGTCCGACATATAAAAAGCATGTCATCGTCTTTATCCATTATTATAGCAGTAGATGTCGACGTGTCAGGACACGTCGACGCTAATCATGGCGACAAAAAATGTCATCGACAAAAAAAATTGACAATCACATATGTAGTTTAGTTTTTTGTTGTAGCATTATATTTGTACGAGAATGATCAAAGCTTATAAAACAATACGATGCAAAAATATATATGCATTCGTGTACAAATAAATAAGTAGTAACAAAGTATTTTGTCAGTAAAAATTCGATAATGAATATAGGGTCAACAATATCTAGATCGTAGGCATGTATTTAATGTCACATTTTATTTTCTATTAATAGTTAAAATCAACTTTGATAGAGAAAATTCAAATCATAAGCATATAGATCATGAACGCGTACAATTTATGTTCGTTGAGTTATTCCTTTTATTTGCCAATCTTAAATAATTGTAATTTTTTTCTTATGAATTGAATAATATTTCAAATTTATAACATCGCAATAAATAACTAATATCGTTTGAACTGTCAAAATAAACACAGCTTAATAAGTATATGAATGTAAAAATGATCACGAATTTGTTGGTTCGTATTCACCAACTCTCTAT
>JBBMEG010000009.1:12117349-12138953 GCA_037832605.1 Cyclanthera cordifolia | reverse complement strand
TTTGAAACATAGCAAAATAAAAATTAAATAAATTGATTGATATTAATTTACACTTAATTAAAGCTTATTATTACTTAAAGTGATATAATCATTTTTGCTATATATATTTGCTACTCATAAAAAATCACCAATAATCATTTTTATTACACTGCAAAAATAGGTTAAAGTAAAAAAAAAACAAAAAACAAAAAACAAAAAACGAAAACAAAAACAAAAAACAAAAAAAGCGCCAAAGCAAGGCAGAATTAGTTATTAGAGAGAGAGAGGGGGGAAGAAAAAACCCCCCTGAAACCACGCGACCCATCAGTTTTCCCCTATATCTCTTCTCCTTCCTAAATTCTTCCGTCTCTATTTTCATCGTTTTCTCTCTTGCCGATTCGATTTTATGCAACTTTTTAAAAATTTGGTTCACTTTTTTTTTTTTGTCGTTGTTGATCCTCATTCATCCAATTCCTCTGCGCCATTTCCAATCGGAGACTGCTGTTTTCAGGCCGTCGGAGGTCTTTTTCGATTCAACCCTCCGGCCGGCGGTTTATATGAACTTTACAGTTTTCATCATATACTATTTCGGTTGGGATATTTTCGACGTAGGTATCATTTTTTCGGTTTTTTGTTTTGTTTTAATCATCGGACTCCCCTGTTTTTTTTTTTTACGTGG
The DNA here is from genome assembly GCA_037832605.1 of Cyclanthera cordifolia. NCBI lineage: Eukaryota > Viridiplantae > Streptophyta > Magnoliopsida > Cucurbitales > Cucurbitaceae > Cyclanthera > Cyclanthera cordifolia. The sequence goes on along the minus strand of JBBMEG010000009.1, from coordinate 12,138,295 downwards.
TTATGTGATTGTGTTATGATTTATATTCGGGTTGTTTATGTTATTTGTATACTGATATTATTGGGGATGTAGAGATATGATTTGAAATTCGCATGTGAAGTGACAAAAAAAGAATCAAGAAATTATAAATGGTTGAATCTTGGTAGATTCGAGGTTATTATGGCGATGGAATAGTAATTGCGATGTTGTTGAATTGTGAGGCGGATAGGGCAAAGGATGCATTGTTCTTTCGTTCGTTTTAGCATTTGTAATTTAACACAATATAGCGCGATGAAAAATTTGAAGCGATTTGAGTTTTAGAAATTGAAATCTAGCGATTTAGGGGTTATATGCATTATGTTGAAGCCAATGAAATTCAAATGGGAGAATTAACTTTTAGACACCTCCTCTTTCATTCTATTGTCGAACACAACGTGATTGATTGTTCTTTGACAAAATGAAGGTAGTGAAGTTATTCGTTTTTCGTATTATATGTTTATATCTTTTCGGTTATAATCGAGTGGTAAAGGGTTTATATGTTTTGATTTGTTTGTCACATTGCATCTTCTTGCATTTTTCAGGAGATAATCTTTAGAATAGATCTTAGTTGAAAACTGAAGAGTGGTGGTGCCTGAGGTTGTAATTCAGGTACATTTATCTATGGAACCTAAACGAATGATCGAGGCTGGTGAATCGAATACGCATCCTAGCAGTAGTACAGGCGAAGTTGGTATTTCTATTCCAAGCAAAAAGCTAAGCTTCTCCTTATCATCAGACTCCATTTCCTCCACTGACAGCTCCTTTGAATTGATTGTTAATGTGCCCGACCAGTACATTGATGGCACGAGTGACTCTTGGAAAAAGAACGAGTTGTCGAATGCAGAACATTCAGATTCTGAATTTGTGTTTGTTAATGGCAATGATATCAAAACTCGTCCTGTCACAACCGATCTTTTCACCGCATCCAAGACATCTCACTGCTCAATATCAGGGTCTGAAAATGACAAAGATACCAGTGCTTTGAGGCCGGATTTAAATAAAACATCACCAAGTTTTAAGTTTAAACCTCAAGAGAATGGAAATGCTTCAGATAGCTTACTGTCTAACAATCCCAGCTCTCCGAGTATGGAAAAGGACAACAAGTTTAGTGCAGATTTCAATAGTCATGATGTTCCTGGCTCTATTGCTGGCAATGTGCAAGCACGAGTAACTCCAACGCACATGATTGACGCGAGCTCGGGCAGCGAGGTAGCAACTCGCTATCCTCCAACACAACTGATGGAGAGAGTTGATGACCCTACTTCCTCTGAGTATAGAATTCCCTCTCATGTCTTTTCTCGAACTAAATCTACAACGCCTACGGAATGGAGTGCAGCTTCTAATGAATCATTGTTCAGCATTCAAATGGGAAACATGAGTTTTACTAGAGAACAGTTGTCTTGGCTGGGAAAATCGGGTGAGCTGTGTTGGCCTGGTGAATCACCCCTTAACATATCTCAACTTTCGAATGTGAAACATTCTGATTGTGGATTGAAAGTCGCCCAGCCTAATTGCGATATGGCAGCAACCGAAGCACGAGCAGCAGAAACAATGAGGGAAGTGATAAGGGAAAATTTTGTAAACCAATGTAAGGAGAATTCAGCTCTAACCGAGTCGCCATCTCAGGCAACCAGCCTTTCTCATCAGTCAGAAGGCAGCACAAAATCTTTCCAGTTTCCAATGTAAGCAACTACATTCTTAATTTCTTATTTGGTTTTTTATGCTTTTCCTTCCAAGAAAAGTAGACTTCATTGCCATCTTTAAACCTATTGACATTTTCCTTCATAAGTAAGCAGCCCGAGTTAATTGAATAAAGTATTAAAAGAACACTCGTTCATTTTTGCTTTTAGCATATTTATTACACATGCATTATAATATCTGATAGCAGATGCAGATCAACAAATAGATGAATGTTTTTGTTTGTCGAAATTTAAGATTGGCAGGAGACGGAGGAAAGAGCATTTCATTGAAGGTAGACGATCCGGTGAAAGCGAAAGAAGAGAAGAAGCCAGAATCAACACAACCAGCTTCAGATACACAGACCCCGAAAGAGTCAAGTTCAGACGAATCTCTAAAAGCAGCTGCAAATGTTGGCCCAAAGAGATGGTTTTCTTGCTTTTCTTGCTGCCCGTTCTGTAGTTGAGAAGTGTACAGGTTCATCAACCATGTCATTTGCATCCACCCCTCTTCTTATGTAACTAGGATAATGTCAACAGGATAGATTGCACAGTTTAGTTCTGTTTAACCCAATTTCTTTTGGTAGGCACGGTTTTTTTTTTTTTCGGTTCTTGGTAATTGGTTAATCGATCTTTGAACTCGAATTTTATGCTCTATCATTTGTGATACTGATGAATTTGAAAAAAAGATAAATGTAAATAACAGTTCTAGGAAGTTTGAAATGATTCTGTCTCCAATCATCTATTGTTTCTGTTTGGTGAAACTGAGAATATTACGATGTGTGGGCATCAATCTCAAAACCAATTAGTCAGGAAATAAGTAGCTCACCTTATTTTCAATGTGGGGGAATTGCTACAAGATGAGTATCTCCAACCGAGAGTAGTATTGCATCCATAAAATTGTTTGATTGAAATGCTACGACGCCGAGTTGATGATAAAATAGTTTTTAAACTAACAATAAGTAGTTAAGAGAGTGACCCGTTAAACTTTGAGACTTATACTTATAATGTTCAATAAATCATTAAATTTTTTAGATAGTATGAATTTCACCTCGAAACAATACGTAGTTAAGAGAGTAGCCCACATATCGTATAAATGTGTTTAAAACTTTTGATCTTTCAAATCTTGGACATACACTATTATAATAGACAACAATGTTATATTCAAACTTATATGAAAGTAAACTCTCTTTTGTTGAATTTTAAAAAATAATGACCAAATTTATATTTAAAAAAAAAACCCAAAACAATACTAATGCAAGCCTTAAAATTTGCTATCGAAAAAGTTGGTAGTAGATTTCATTATTTGAAGTAATCAAGTTCAACCCCAGTCATGGGCTGAGTCATGCAAATAAATATTTGGGGAACTAACAACAATTGAGAGAATGATGGAGGCTAGCTAGCCATCGAAAGGTTGTTGGAAGTAGCACAATTATTTGAAATTATTACAATAAAAAAATGAATAAATAAAATATTAAAACCCGATATTCGCCGATATCTTGCGGGAATCACCATCCCAAATCCTCACACAAAATATGATAATTTCCGCAACATTAATTTTAGAGATGAGGACGAAGATGAGGATCGAGAAGCCATTCATCAGGCTACGTCCCGTCAACATCTCTAACTAGAGTGTTGGTTCACCGACGTGGGTGATTTCAATTCGTTTTTGTTAATTTTGTGTTGAACATATAGTAGAACCCATGTCCAAATCGATGTCTAGTGAATGACTAAATCGTTAATTTGTTTATTTATTTTGTTTTCAATTATAATCTGGTTTACTTTATAAATATTTTTTTTGTCAAATTTTTAAATTGGTTTTTAAAGTTTTTAATATTATTAACCAAAAAGACAACAAATTATATAAATAACATAATATTTATTACTTTTATTTCTTATTTCACTTTAAATGGTTATTTCATCTAAACTAGTAATCAAGATAAATATATATTTTTATTTAATTTTATAAAAATCAGAATTGAATCAATTATTAATTCTTTATAAATTATTAAACGGAATGATTTAATATTATTAAAAAAATAAAAACCAGATGAATTTTGATTCGATTAAATCTGGTCAATTTTTTAATTTGACTTTCCCTCCTAGTTGAGAGTAAGGGACACCAAGTGCAATTTAAGATAAGAAGAAGGGTAATACCGTAATTTAGAAAGCTCAGCCGCGAACTCATTATAACCCCGCCAAAAATTTGCAATTTAGGAAAGAAGAAAATTCTGAAAAAACTATTTGGCGCGAAAAGTACGAAACCATTCTCTGTTTGAAGAACCAAAAATCCCTTTCCCGCTGTAATCATCAATTACAAATCCCTTCTTCTTCGCAGTTCATTCTCCATCTCTTCACTCTCTCGCCGGATCTCTCCTCAGAACATTTGACCTAGCTTTTACCATCCTCTACTGTCCAGCAATGGCGAACACTCCAACACTTGGCGGGATTTCTAGAATTTTGGCGAATCCGTCCCCGGATTCGGCCTCCGATGTCCCCGAGATTGTGCTTCAAGTCCTCGATCTCAAGGCGACGGGAAATCGCTACATGTAAGTGTTCTTTCGCCGGTAAATGGATTTTGATTAGTACTCTGCTGTTATCTTTTGCTCGCTCAACCCATCTGAGATTCCCTGTTAGTTCTGACCTATGTTCGGTGCAAGTCCTTGTTGATATGATTAGTGTTGGAACTTTAATTTAGATCTCAATGTGTGTTCTGTGTTTGTAGTATAGACTGTTAATGTGTTTGGTTTCCATTAACTTTGATTAAATTGACGCGTTACGATTAGAGAGTTTTGTGTTGATGTATGTGATTGAAGATCTTAAAGTTATTTGGAGTGTTTCTGTAATTTTTATTACTTATTTTTCAGGTTTACTGCTAGTGATGGAGATATGAAATTGAAGGCTATTCTTCCATCAAACCTCACGTCCGAGGTCATGTCTGGAAACATTCAAAATCTTGGTCTTATTCGCATTGTTGATTATTCTCTCAATGACATCCCGAACAAGCCAGAGAAGTGAGTTTAATGAGTTAAATCTTGAAGAATAATTTCGTGGAACCTTCCCTAGCTATATTAGTAGTTATTATTTGTTTTGATTTTCATTACGTGATGCCTTTCTTGATATCAGGTATCTAATCGTGACCAAATGTGAGGTGGTTTCTCCTGCTCTCGAAAAAGAGGTAAAAACAGAAATTAAGGAGGAAGCCAAAATTGATTTTAAACCAAAGCAAGAGTTTGACGATAAGAGCGTGGTTAACACCGGAGCTGGTATCCTTTTAAAACCAAAGCAAGAATTGGTTGCCAAATCCGCTGCCCAGATTGTACACGAGCAGCGTACTAAGTGAGTATGCTCTCTTTGAAGACAATTTGTTGGACTATGTAGTTAAGTTTTCAGAATTTTTGTGTTCAAATACTGATACATATTCAAATGTCTTTGGTTGTCTGTGTACAGTATGGCACCATCTGCTCGGATGTCCATGACAAGGAGAGTTCATCCCCTTGTTTACTTAAATCCATACCAGGGAGATTGGACCATCAAAGTCCGTGTTACAGACAAGGGAAACCTACGTACCTACAAGAATGCTCAAGGAGAAGGTTGTGTTTTCAATGTGGTGTTGACAGATGAAGATGTAAGCAATTTGATGATTTGTTTAATTGTTACCATGTTCAATTCAAACAATTACATTTTTAGCCTCATCTAAAAAACTAGTAAAGTTACTTGACTCTTTTGGTTCAGGGTACACAAATACAGGCAACGATGTTCAATGAAGCTGCAAGAAAATTCTACGAAAAGTTTGTGATTGGCAAAGTTTACTACATTTCCAAAGGAACTTTAAAAGTTGCCAATAAGAAATTCATGACAGTTCATAATGACTATGAAATGACTTTAAATGTGAATTCTCAAGTAGACGAGGCCAGCAATGAAGCTGCTTTCGTTCCTGAAACGAAATTTAATTTTGTCAAGATTGATATGCTAGGTCCACACGTGAATGGAAGGGAGCTTGTTGGTAAGAATCCAATTCTAACCTTATTAACTTGTTCTTACATGATTATTTTTTACTTGGAAGTTAAAATTTCATGTGTTTTTGCAACTGTCAGATGTTATTGGAGTTGTACAAAGTGTTTCTTCAACAATGAGCATTCGAAGGAAAATCAACAATGAGACAGCTGCTAAACGTGATGTAACTATTGCTGATGAGACGTGAGTAATTGTTTCTCATTCATGAAGATTTTTGTATATTTACATCATTCGAACTAAAGGTGCGAGTATCAAACTACAGGAAGAAGACGGTTGTAATATCTTTGTGGAATGATCTTGCGACCACTTTGGGGCAGGAATTGCTTGAGATTGCCGATCAATATCCCATAATTGCAGTGAAGTATCTTAGAGTTGGAGATTTTCAAGGTACTGCTACAATTGAAGGAAAATCATGTCTGGGGGAGAGATTTGCAGATTTTTACTCTTAACAAATTATTTGGTTCAATTGTAGGCATATCTTTGTCGACAATAAATAGGAGCTCAATTTTAATAAACCCAGACATAAAGGAAGCACACGATTTGAGATCCTGGTAAGTTTACAAAGTGCTAGTTGTGTTGGTATAATAATATTATTAACTATAATAGTAATGCATTTATTACCTGCGCACAGGTATGACTCTGAAGGAAAAGCCACATCCATGTCTTCTGTCAGCTCTGGTCTGAGCCCGCAATCCAAAAGTGGGTCGAGATCCATGTACTCTGACCGGGTCACCCTGTCTCATATACTGCAAAACAAATCTCTGGGAGAAGAAAAGGTAACATCTTTGAACTGAACATAGTCAAACTTCGACAGTATACACAACCAGTGTTTTGAAAGGCTCACCGAGACATGAGTCTAGGTGTATGTGGTGCGCTTAATAAGGCACACGCCTTTTGGTGTCTTTCTATTTTGTACTAGGTCATTCAAAAGTGCGAGATAAGTTTTTTAAGATATCAAAATGTTTTGAATTACTTAAGTGTGTTTAAATTTAGGTGTGTTTATATATTTTCCTTAGTTAGACTTCATTTCTTCTTACTAAATAAAGGTTAATATTTGAATTTTATTTTTGTTTTATATATTATTCTTGGCTTAAATTTTATTCTTTTTCCATGAAAAGTGTTTTTAACTTGATATATATATATATATATATATATATATAGTATATCTTAAGTGAAAAAGTATGTGCCATGTGCCTTACTTCTTAGGCTTTAGAGGGCCATTGCACCTTAAACACTGTACACAACCATCAAACCTATGAAGTTTTTGAAGCTTTTTTTTGCCTCCCAATTTAGTTAATTTATAAAAGTGTTCTATGCCAATGGAGTTACTATTCAGCTAGAATAACATTAAAGTTTTGTTTCGACAGCCCGTATTCTTCAGCATTAGAGCATATGTCAGCTTCATTAAGCCTGATCAAACAATGTGGTATCGAGCTTGTAAAACATGCAACAAGAAGGTGACTGAAGCCATTGGATCTGGATATTGGTGTGAAGGTTGCCAGAAAAACGATGAAGAATGCAGTTTAAGGTACATAATGGTTGTGAGAGTTTCTGATGCAAGTGGTGAAGCTTGGTTCTCTACATTCAATGAAGAAGCAGAGAGGATTATAGGATGCTCTGCTGATGAACATGACCAGTTCAAATCACAGGTAACGAATCAGATAATACATGAGCTACAAACTAGGGAGTGTACATAAAGAAACTGCAATCCAAGCAACCTAAAATATCGTTTGGTTGTAATTTTCTTTGAGTTGACTTAGGTCAAAGAAAATGCATGTAATGAATGAGTCCATTCCTTATGAGGTAATTGGATTTTGGGTTGAGGAGAGGAGAGGAGAGGAAGAAAAGAAAAGAAAAAAAAATTGATTGATTTGAGAATATAAATTATTTGTTTGAGAATTGATGTTTTAGAAAGGATAGGTTGATTTTTTTTTTTTTTTTTTGAGATTTGTGTTTACGAGTGAAGATACTTATTTTAGATGAAATTCGGCATAAAGTTTAAATTGAAGTTTGAGATGTTAGAGAGTAGTTGAATATTGGTTGATGAGGAGTTAGAGAGAAGTTGTGATTTACTAAAAACAAACTAAAAGCTCAATTTCTTTTCTTCCCGTCCTCTTCTATTCCTCCAAATCTAACCACCCCTTGAGTTAAATTTTTTACTTTTGTTTAATTTGAGCTAATATTAATATTATATACATGTTTAAGATTGATGGGTTTAATATTAATTAACACAATCTAATTAACTCCACTCAATTCGATTTGGAAATCCCCTTTACCTAACTTCGAACTATTTTTTTGTCTTTCATGTTTGTAATTTCAGATTGGAGAGGAAAGTTCATATCAATTGAAACTCAAAGAAGCCACGTGGGTTCCTCACTTGTTTCGAGTCAGCGTTTCTCAGAATGAATACAACAATGAGAAGAGACAGAGGATCACTGTCAGGTCAGTTGCTCCAGTTGATTATGCAGCTGAATCCACATTTTTGCTAGAAGAAATAGCAAAGATGAAAGCTTCATAAGAAATGTTTGCACAACTATCTAATTTTACGACTTTGGTACAAAATGTAAATTAAATGGTTAATCAACAGTCGTTTTCTTTTGTCTAGTGACCTTGTGGGAATGTATTTGCATATGAATGCTTATAATGCTTCACTTCTTCCTTCTAAGTCTAACACATGACTTCTACACACTGTATGCACATCTCATTAAGTGGTTTAAAAATTGTTTAACCTTGTTGTATTACTTGTTAAAGTCAACTTAAAAAAAATTAATTATAAATTTAGATTAGAACAAAATAATTCAAATTGAATTTCATTTATCTGAGTACAACATGATTCAAATAGTTGATAACTTAATCTAATCCACAAAATTATATTGATTAATTTTGGTTATTTTAGTTATTGAACACTTAGTTGACTCAACCTATGAAACTGTTGAATTATAATAGAATTGGATATTAACGAGAAACTCATTTTTAGATTGTGCTTTTATTCTACCATAAGTTGAGCAACCATATTAATTATTATTATTGCTAGGTTCTTGGTTTAAGTGCATTCTAATAGCGAACTTTGGATTTATAACTTTGAAATGATTATAGTTATTTTGAATTATTGTAAATAAAAAATTAGAATAATAGTTCGTTCCGATTAGATTGGTATAGATTAATCGTAAAAGTTCATATTTAACAGGAAAACTGTATGAACATGAAAACAGACCTTGAGTATCCAAGTTGTACTTCAATTACAAAATTCAAGGTTTGCCTCCCATTTGCAGTGCTCCAAGTGGTTTACAAAAGCCCAAAGATAATTCAACCATAAAAATATAGAACATATTTTGACTCACAAGAGTGTCATCCCATCAATCACTAATTACCTACTTATCTACTTTTATCTATTTTCTTTCCTTCTTTTCTTAACCAAACATGCCTGTGGTGGTGTGACAAGCTTTAATACTATAAACTTCATAGGTCAATGTTTCAAACAAATGGTTTAGTTGAATATTAGATGATGAGCTCATGTTCCCTCTTTCTCTTACACACTACAAAAACATAAAAGAATGAGATTACTTTCAATAATGGTTAATGGTCTAATTATTATTGGCTATGTTTTTGGTAGAAAATAAATAATTAATTAATGCTAAAAAATCACTAATTTGTATTTGATGATAAATAACCTCTTAACCACTTCAATCACATCTCCAAACAAATAATTAATTACTCAATAACTACTAACATCAATTCTCAAACAGACATCCAACTACTATTAACCCTTCCGATCCTCTATTTCCCACCAAAAACAAATACACCCATAATCTATATTCAAAAAACACATTCCAAATACAGAGATCCCAAGTTCATAACTTTTGATTGATAGGGAGAAGCATGTTCAGCTGTATAGTACTGACTTTCATTTCAAACAATCATAAATTATTCGTTGCAACTTCAAAAGCTTCTGGGAAAATGCATAATAAAAGACCTAAATTCTTAGATAAGTGATCACCATAAAACGTCCATAACAACAGAGCAAAGTAGACCTATAAATTAAAAAATTGAAGTTAAAACGAGCCAAAAGCTCCTATCTCTGCCCCTGGATAAGATCAACTTACTCTATAAACTAAAGAGTCAGGAAAATGAATTGGAAGAAATGGATGACCCCAAATATAATAAGTAATAACAATAGCAAAAAGATGTTGCATCAAAGAGCTTTTAACGTCGTACAGCTTTATGAGGCGCGCTAAGGGGTAAAAATAAATAAATCAAAACTATCTTCTCACATAAATGTAATATGACTAATTAAAGGAGTACCCCCTCCTTCAGTTTCTTCTACCGCATTTAATATCCCTAACCATTTCCCAAACCGCCCACATTCAAAGAGGGAAAATTTTCAAATTAAAAATAAATCAAAGAAAAAGAAGGTAGAGCCCTTTCTCAATTTTACCGTCAAAAAATTGTCATCCGATCACTTCCTTAACTATTTTACCCGGGAATGGCAATGCGGTTTGCTCCACCCTGACGACCTCCTCCTCTTCCACCTCCGTTTTGGTTGGCCCGTTGATAACCTTCACCATTGCGTCCAGTCGAACCTCGGGGTCGTCCGGAGAACTCGCTCTGGGATCTGAATTCATTTCTTCCATAGCCTCTGCCCCCACCATAGTTTCCTCTTGCCCTGAAGCTTTCATTGCGAAATCCACCTCCTCTTCCTGAAGAGAACCTCCCCCTGCCACTCCCGTTAACTGCATAAACCAAATCGATTAACATCATCAACTCTGCCACTCCCGTTCATATGGAGGTTTACGCCTTAACATATGACATATGATGTATCAATACAAAAGGAAAAAAAAAAACTTTAAATGCCTGCTCACCTCGAGTGGTAGTCCTCTTCTCCTCAACAACAGCTTGACGATCACCAATAATGACTGGCGAAGCCTAGAGAGTTACCGAATTTAGAAAAGTCAGACCACCAATATCAAATCCAAAAGTATTTCATGAACATTGTTGACAAAATGAAAGAGAGAAAAAAAAAACTAAGTGCACCATTCCCATGGCTAACAAAGAACAACGTTAAAATCACATAAGAATTATAACTACTTGAGCTTTAACAAAAAAACACGCTCTTTAACCCTCATAATAACCACAACCATAAAGTGATGCTCAATACTGCCTGGAGAAAAAAAAATTTTAAATACCTAATGGACACGTATAGTCACACAATGAAACATACTTGATGGGCATGATTCCAGAGTCACAGTTTACTAAGAAAGCAAGTTTTTACTCAAAGTAAGCATAGTTCAATCGGCGTGCCGATGTTGTGGTTTGAATCGCCCAACCTCATGTACTTCAAAAAAAAGAAAGAAAGAAAAAAAAAAGAAAGCAAGTTTGTAAAAATAGGAGGAATCATAATGACAGGAAGGGAAGTTGAGCAAGAGTTCGAACACCCATTTTACTCAAATTACAAACTATAAAATTAAAGTCAAATTCAGTATTTGTCTACGAGATATTTATCATAGATAAGCAACTTCCAGTAGGTCGGATACTATGACCAGTTGAATTGAAGGTTTTTTACTACTACTTCCCACCCCTACGTTTAATAAACCCCTTATTATTGTCATGGTGGACTGAGTCGAATAGTAATTGGTATGTATCCTTGACTAAGAGACCGCTGGTTTTGAATCCTCAACCCAAAATGTGAAAATATTGTTGTTGTACTCAAAGAATATAGTCAATTTTCTTATTGTTCAATTCAACAATATTTGGGGTGGAAAAATTCAAATTCATAACCTCATAAGAGCAAAATTGAATCTTTGATTCTTTGGTGAACTGATACCGAAATGAATCACATTGAGAACTCACTAAGAGATGAAAAAATGAAAAGGTAGAGAACGAATTAATGTAAAAAAATACACATTTTTGGTCTATGCGAGAATTTAACATGCCAATAAAAGGCTTGTAATACAAAAACACAAGATCTACCAATAATCTTAAGACAGACTGGTAGCAAGGAGAATAACACAGTAACAAGGAAGCATGAGCACAAATTTAACCATACCAGTACAGTATAGAGTTCATTCAAACTAGACATAAATTAGACAGAAATGAATATTTTTAGGTAAAATAACACTAAAAAAAACTAAATGATACTGCAGAAAATCCAAAAAACCAAAAGAAGAATACTCCTAATTCAGTGCAATCCTAACTTGATAATTTATCAGGAAAAACAGAATAATACGCTCTCAACTAAGAAGATCCATCCAGCATTCCCAATCAAATACTAAAATCATAACAATAAAATAATAATAAAAATGATCCCCAATATAACCTAATAAACAAGTCGTATAAAGAGATCCATAATAATAGAGTATGCTCTTTAACAGCCATAGATAAAGATATGCTAGATGGACTATATACCAAGCAACTCCAAAATTGCAATAAAAAGGTTTAGGTACACTACTGTAATCTTTACCTCGAGGGCATCATGCACAGAGCTCAACTGCTCAAACTCAACAAAACCAAAACAAAATCCCTGCTGCAGGAAAAAGAAAGAAAATGTTAATACAATAATAACAAATAAGAGTTTGAAACAAAATGAAAGACGTTCTATTAGGATAGTACCTTATTACTCCTAACTTGGATACCATCACGCTTAATGGGCCCAAATTTCTTAAACTCTTCCTCAAGTTGTTCAACCGCGGCATCAAATGGCAAGTTTCGTACATAAATTGAGTGACCTTCAGCTGTAATGAGTATTAGAAAAATAGAAATTTCAAAGTAAATGTAAAACTATCATTACGACACACCCATTGGCCTTTACAAATAAGAACCCAACTCGAGCACTGTCTTTAAAAAAAACATATATATATATATATATATAGAAATGAGCGCACGCACCTTCCTCGTGAAGGTTACTACTTTCAGGAAGATTGTCGCCATTAACTGCAGATACATCAGGAACTGGAGCAGGTTTAACCAGGCCAATAGACTGGTGATCGGGATTTGCAGGGGGAGCAGCTCTGACAGGTGTAGTCGCCACATAAACAGGACTTGATACTGTCTTTGGCACTTTAACCTGTGCAACACCAAGTCTGCTAAGTAAATGTCTGAAACAAGATTGGCATCAAAATGTCATATGTGCAAATATAAAAAAATAACTCACAATTGATGCATACGACTTCTTTGGAGCATCTTCTTGAGGAACAGGGGCAGCATCTGCTGCTGTCATGGCTACTTCATGCTCACTTTGATGTGGGAGCTCAGGAACCTCCTCTTGTTCAATCACAGGCTCTTCATCATTACTGGAAGGATCGAAAACTTCCGGTTCATTGTTTATATCTTCTTCCAATGACATTGGAGGTTCCACAGCAAGATGATCAGGAGCATGAGTTGGTTCTGTAAATGGGGCAGAAGCTATCTCACACGTCTGAAATAAGGCACATCAGAGTAAATAATATCTAACAAAAATGTTTATACCTGGTTCTGGTGTTGAAGCAATTGTTGTGGCATTCTCTTTGATGGCATCACCAGAAGAAGAGCTATTCTGAATAGATTCAGCCTCTTCAACATATCTAAAAACATCATTTAAGACATAGTAGCCATTGTCTTGAGGAGCAAGAAAAAATGTTTGAGAAAATTTTCTCCTCAAGTTGTCCTTCCCAGTTATACATCCTGTTACCACAACAATTACTCCTTTCTCATGAGACTCCTGGGCATCAGCAGTTATTATTTCTACCGTATAGTCTCCATAATTCAAGGATAAAATCTTGTCATTTATTGCCTGTCACAACATGAATTAAACTTCAATTGCTAACCTCAGAATTGGTACCAAGAACCAACTCATATATATAACTGGCTTCTAAAGCTAAAGAACTAAAGGTCGGATAAAATTACGTGTAGAAATAACATAGATTTACACTTCATAAAAGTTTACCTGCATGCTTGTCACCGTCGTCATCTCTCCGTTGACATCTGGACGGCTCAGCAAACTCGTATCCTGATAAAACCGATGAACCAATTCCGGAGAATGATGAAGAATGTGATAGTACTGCACGACAAATGCATTCGCAACCGCTTGGGCACTAGGAGTAAGGGAAGAACTGGCTTCCTGTGTTGCCGCCATCTACAAGAAAATTAAGAACACGCTGTAATCAAATCTCAATGCAAAGCAATATAATAACTAGTACCAGAAAATTCACCAACAACCTCAGGTTGTAGGTTGAATAGACATGTTAGTGATCAAAGATTCAAAGAGAAACAATGGAAGTATACATTACTTTGTTGAAATCATAATAATAACCAACAAGTAGAGAAAAAAAAAGTTGACTAACCAGCGACATTTAAATAAGAACTTAAAACACCACTTCTAGGGTTTCATATTAATGGACTGATGACTCAAAACGCCGAATAAAATTAACAAAAGGGTCAGCTCTTCTTGGAGCTGACGACCTCTACTTCATCACGCAAACTAATATCATAGATGGCTAGAGAACATTTATGCAAAAACAGACAGAATTTACCCAACATTTGCATTAAGCGACCAAGCGAGAGCTAAGAGGAATCTATGCACATCTAGAAAACTGGGAGGGAGAAAGATGATAGAGGCAAATTGTCGGAGAAAATTAATGGGTGGCAAATGGCAGACGAAAGACGCTAAGCCCTAAATGGAAAAAATGTAGCAAAACGAAACCCTGCAAAACCCTAATACAGATCAATAGAATAAGAACAGGATTGACCCGAAATTAATCATCATCAATCGATTGATCAACAAACATTCCGCGACTAGTATTCACAGATCAAGTAAATAAAACAAGAGAGCGAATAATCCGAAATAAGAACAACGAAGAAAAAAGAGTGATAGGAAAACAAATACCTGCTTGAAGAACAGAGAGAATCGAGCTTCGGAGAGAGATCTGAGCGCTTTAGAAAAGTAGAGAATGGGAAACACAGAGTAAAGATTTTGAGCAGATTTATATGATTAGGGTTTTTTGATTTAAAAGGGTTAAATATAAAACCCTCTCCCAATTAAAGGAAATATGACTTCCATTTATTCTTTATCTTCGTCTCCCTTTTAAAATTAATCTCTATCCTAGTTACAATTTTTTATTTTTTTTAAATATATTTTAAATAATTAAATATTCTTATGAAATATCTATTAAAACATCAATTTTACTATAAATTGTTAAAAAAATAAATACTAATAACAAAATTTCATGTGCACCAACATTTTGAAAATATTTATTGTATGACAGAAAAACGAGTCGTTTATGTAAAACGATCTAAATGTTCTCTCCAAGCTGGTAAGTCTACCATCCATCAATATTTTAACCCACCTGATAGCCTTCAATCAGCAGTTCGCTGATAACCTTTAATCAGTTGTTTAATTGATAAACTCAACCAATTCACTAAAACATTCAATCAACTACCGATTTTCAACCAGTTCATAATATTTGAAAAACTAATGAAAATTACTCTAAAAAAATTAAAGGGGTCAAATAAAGAGGAAAGATTTTATAAAAAGGTAAAACAAAATATAAAATGGGCCAAGGATTGAGAAAACCGGATGAGAAATACATTTCTTGTTATTGTCTCTATTTAGGTAATAACAGTACAAAAGAGTCATCAGACCATATGATTATGAATGAATTACAAAGACATGCTATAAAACCAAAAATAAAGGTTAGATTTTTAAGCATGTTCAAATGTTACTATCTACCATTTGAAACAAAAAAAAATAATACCAAACAATGAAAGCATTGTGTCGCTGATCCATTCGATTATATATGTCATTTTTTCGAAAGAAAATAGTTCATATCTTATAACCATTCGTTTATGTCTCAATAAATATATAAAATAAAATTAGATGTTTTTTTTTTTCTTTTTAAAAACATGTTATAATTCATTTTAGAATTTATTTAGTTTCAGTCCTGCCTCTCATCCCTTGCACCAAGACCTCCCATCGATGGATGATCACACCGGAAGTTAGGGCTTCTTGAAGCATTGCAGGTAGTTTTGTCCTAAACAATCAGCCCTTCTCCTTGTTTGCTTTTAGGTCGTTCTGTCTTTGTAGTGTAACGTGGTAGGAATTCATGATCCTTTTACGTTTGTTTGTTTGTGCGCGTTTGAATTATGTTATAGGATGTACCGATCCAATCATCTCTAAATCAATCGGAATAATTCCGGGCAGCTATCTAAGAGTTGCATATTCACGGATTGAAATCGTTTAGGTGTTCTTTGTTTATGGAGTTTGTATCTGTCGTGTAGGCTGGTGAGAATTGTTCTTTCCTCTGCTTCTTTTAAACTTATTGGCGTGTATTAACATTCACAAAATGTAACGAAGACTTACCCACTATTAAAGAATCAACTTACTGAGCTGTTCTGGCCAATAACTATGATTTTATCAATTTAGACACAGAATATCTGTTTATCTGTGAACATGGGAATACACATTTAGTGGATTTTTCACAGCTTAGAACACCTTACGATGTTGGAAAGTTCAAGCTTAAATGCAAAAAATAGTTTTATTTGGATGATTTGAACGGCAACTCGAGCGGATATAAACATAATTGTTCCACCCGAGTATATAAGTGATGGCAACCATCTCCATTGATATGAACTATAAAGTCCTTTGGTTGAAATCAAAATCAAAGTCATAGAGGTTATGTCATAATAATGTGGAGATGTGTAGAGGGTTGTTGTCCTTCTCAGAGCTAACTATGCGTTAGTTAGTTGGTGCCTTGGTGGTTTTCCAATTCATGCTCAAGTTATTGTATTGCTAGCCAAGCATATTATTGCTTTCCTATTTCCTAAAGTTTGGCCGGTAATGACATGAGTTAACTTTCTAGTTTTGAGATGTCAATCTTAGCTTTTCAGAGGGAACTTAATCTTAAGCCTCGACACGACTTCTTTCTGATCAGTCTATGTTGGATCGTGCTTGCATTTTCCATGGGATTTTGTTTCTTTTTGAATTTGTGATCTATCTTTTTCATTATGTTTCACTGAATAAATTATGCCCTTGTGTCGAGCTCGTACATTTATAGCTCTCGAGCTGGGGCTCTGGGGTGATTGAATCAACTGTTTTTTTATCACCTACTTGTGAATTCCACTTTTGCTTCAGCAGATTTACATTCGAAATATTGATTCCCTATGCTTCATAGGTAATATTGCTTTAAATTTTGTTTCATTGATTAGGACCTTGCATCGGAACTGTAGTTATTAATATTATGTTACTTGACCCTCAAGCTCACCTTGCCGTCAGTTTGCTGTGTTGGGAAGGATAAACCTGAGAGGCACAGTTAAGAAACAAGTCAACCCAATCAACCACATTCCCGAGAAAAGAAAAATGTGCTAGACGAGAGATTACACATTTTTGTAGTGCATAGTCAAATATTTTAGAACTTTCTTCCTCCATAACCCGTCATCGTGTATCTCAATGTGTGTTTGTTAAACTAGTATTTAGGTCCCATTTGATACCGATTAGTCTTGAAAGTTAAGAAAGGGCACTATGGAGACTCAAACCACTGATCGAGTGAATGCTAATGCATGACTAGTGCCAGCTGAGTTATGATCGCTTTGACAAAAAAAAAAAAGAGTTATGCCCGCTTTGACAAAAAAGAAAAAAACAATAATTATCAAATGAGATCTTAATTATAAATTTATATTAATTTTCAGACGAAGGTTTGTAACATATATCTTTAAGAAAATGAACTTGTTTATTTTGCAGTTTCGTTGGAGAAGTTGATTTTTTATGAGTTCACCTGGTAGAATATACCATAAACAACTTTGAAAGACCAACCTGAAACAGACATTCAATTAGATTTTGCTCCCTTCTGTCAAAGGTTGTCATATGGCTTTCTGCCTGGAGATAATGATACTATGAAGATAATTATATACTTCTAAAGGTAGCCTAGCAATGCTATGGACTTAATGTGCCTTTACTGCTTCAAGTAAATATATGTTTTACTTTTATCCGTAGAAGCTGCCTTTCTCAATTATGTGCCATTTTACTTGTTATTATGTACATAGGGTAGCAGAAATGTAATTCCTCTTCACTTATTGATCAATGTCCTGTTCCTGCCTTTTGTAATTATGAGCTTGATCATGTTCTATATATGTTGATGATCCTGTCCACGCCAAAGTACATTTAGACTAATCTCCAGACAACTGCTTGATTGTACATAGAAATGTTTAATATTTTAAGTAGGCGAGGATGATTGATATTGACTTATTACATAAACTTCCTTATGACTATTGCATCAATCCAGTCATTTTAGTTGTATCTTAACTGAAACAGATGCTAGTTTTCTCAAAAGGAAAAAAAAAAAAAGAAGCAAACTTTACAACAGAGTCAAGTTTCTGTTTACCGACATCGATTGCCCGCTACCTTCAACCATACGAAAAATGTCAACTCTATGATTTACTTGGATGGGAACTTTGCATCTGATCTTGACATGACTTATTTTGATGGCTCATCTTCAGTTCAATCATTTGAGAGAATGAAAGAAGTTTGCTTGGTTATGAGGACTCAACGGCGTGGGTTGATGCCAAATATTACATTCCTAGAAAGTTGACATCCAACCAACTCTAGGGTCATTTAAAAGCTTGACAATTGACAGTACGTACCGCTCCGGCTCCATCTCATCCATAGCATTGTTGTAAGAATCTCTTTCGTTTGTTATATCTTTAGAAGCTTTTTTGATATGTGTGGCTGATAATGCTTTGTTTATCCTGGGCTTTAGATTCCATCTTCTTTGTACTTGTTATGATTCTTGGTGTTCAAGTCTATCGATCATTACATTGGACAAAGCATTCTTTACCTTCTTTGTTTTTCTTTAACAATTAATTTTTTGAAAGTATTGGCCTTAGGGAGAATAGTTCATAATCATGGTGGTTACCAATCTGTTATGGTTCCTGGGGGATGATGCAGTTGATTGAAGGCTTAGGTTGTGAGAGTATGGTCCCCTTTGAGGTCACAAGTTTGAGACCCGCTTGTGATATTAATTTAGACGCCCCGACGTTTCTGGCAGTTGTCAACTCCTTATCGTTGGTTTTTTCTCCCAATTGTGTCTTCACTCCTCTAATGTATCCCATTGTCACAGTTTATGGATGGGCCAGGGGTTTAGAGGAGCAATTCTCTAAATTTTCGAGTTACCAAAAATAAATTGATCTATTATGAGTTGACATAGTAGTCAAAAAAGAGTTTTGGAGACGAAGAGAGAATGTATTTATCTATGATGGCTAATGACTATCTACCTAAAACTTAAATTTCTACGAGTTTTTTTGATAGCTAAATATAGTAGGGTTGGACAATTGTCTCGTGAGAATTCAGAATTGTCGAGTTGTTTAGAAATTAGTCCAAGCACTCGCATAAATAATTGTTTACCATTTCGTTTTTTAAAAACAATAGTTTTAGTGGGCATTTGAGATAAGTAGAATGAAGTGATTATGGGGAATGTACATACGAGAAGAATGATTATATGTATATAAGAAGTGAATGATCACGAAGAAACCACTACATGTGTTTGAGGTGTATGAAATGATAATGCGAGAAAGCATTTTGAATGATGAAAAATCAACGGATACCATTTTCATTTCGGTTCAACAACAGTTGAGGTGGATCGACTCGAATAAGTAAGATTTTGATTACTACGTCCCGAGCCGGGCTTAAAATTGAACTTAAAATTGTGAATTAATTGTACAAAAGAAATGAATGCGGCTGTCCTGTTATCTCTGTCCTGTGTAAGACTATGCCATTTGGTTTATGCTCTGCCCAGAAGAAACTGAAGCCATGGATCTGATTAAAATTTAACTCCCTCCTCTTGGATGTTATTTACTCATAATATCATTTGAGAATGTCCTACTCTATTTTTGATAATTGTCTTATTATAATCAAAAGAGAACAACTTTGTACAACTTAAATGCTTGCCGACATAACTTAATACTTATAGATATATTTGACTACCGTAGAAACACGAGAGAAAATATAAAGAAAGAAAGCGTAAATAAATGATTGATTTTGTTACTGTGTATACCTAAAGATCACGAGATCAATAGTTCGAATCTCCTATCGTTAATCTCAAAAAAATAAATAAATTTGTGATTTATTAAAGACTTGCTTTTTTTCAAATATTGTTTGAATTAAAAAAAAAACACATTATAAATAACGTTTTTATCATAATTGAATGAAACGTTGTTTGGACTTCAAATAGAATCAAAATTTTAATTCAAAATAATGAAAATATGATAATAATGGAGGTAGAAGAGATGACACACCGATGTAGAGTTGTTCAGGAATGTCTCTATGGCCACTTTCAGATTTCACGAATTGCTCTCATTCATAAATTCTTAATCAAAGATGAACATCAAAAAGGATTTACGAAATGGCGACTCGAGATTATCTCAAATAACAAAACACTCAACTAATTGCAATTGCAAATATATCCTAATCTAATAACTAACCATGCTTCAAACAACTTCACAATGATGTTGAGTCAAATTTAATGTTGACATTTTTTTTGTACAGATTCGAGTCATCGACCATATATCTTTTTTATCTCGTTCGCAAAAGTTTCGAACGAATCGTCTCTATTCCAAAAAAAAATTGATATGAGAGTGACAATGATTTTTTTTTTTTTTTTTTAATTTTTTTTTTTTTATGATGACAATGAGAGTGCTTTTAAAAATCCCTTTCATAGACATTGAAATCTTACAGTATTTTTCTGAACAACAGACTCAAAATAATGGACCACCCTTTCAAAATAACTCTTTGGCTAAGCTAAGGAGGAGAATTTGATTTTTCTTCTGTTCTAAACTTCTGGTTGGGGTTTCAGTTCCCTTAGTTTTTGGACTATCTTTAAAAGTCTTTTACTTTTTTTAAAATTATTTAATGCAATTTATGGTTTTAACTTATGAATAAAACTATTCTAACAAATTAGAACAATATATATGTGATGAGAATTTTAACATTCTCTTAGTTCTAAATTTTATTTTAATTTAGAATTTTGAAATTCAAACTGTATACAATTGAGTTTTTAAATATTATTTTATTGGATGGTAGCTAGGGAATCGATTGGGCCTAACACTCTACCAGAAATTAAGGTATCTCAGATGCTGATATCGCCAACGGCCAAAATGTCATCGGTTAAAGGGGCTATGGCCGACGGTATTGACAAAAAGTCGTACATTCGCCAACGGCAAAACGAGCCCTCTGCTTTGGTTAGGAAAGATCGATGGTCATTTAAGCGTCGTCGAA
>JBBMEG010000009.1:12089084-12103240 GCA_037832605.1 Cyclanthera cordifolia | reverse complement strand
TTAAAATAATAATAATAATAATAATAATAATAATAATAATAATAATAATAATAATAATAATAATAATAATAATAATAGTAATAAAGCTGTTTTTAAATACTGAAAAAGGCTTTCTCTTTTGCTTTCTTCCTTTGGGTTTTGGATGGTCCCCCATTGAAAAGTTTTTAATTAAATATTATTTAGGATTAAATTAAAATTATTTATGCCCCTATTTATTTAATTTTCTTTTTGTTACTGCCATACACAGCTGAATATAATTAATGAATCATGTTGTATAAAACTTACATAGGGAGTGAATTAATTTGCTGCCTGCTGCCATCATTTTGATTAATTCAAACCCTTTGTTGCACTATTTGATATAATTTGAGACGACTTCAATTAAGAAAATCAAAATATTATCGAAAGAGTCGGTGACAGGATGGTTTTATTATGAATTAATGGCAATTTAGTTCAACATCACGTCACCAGTTCGATCATGGATAAATCGGTATTTGACTATCATTTATTTGAGAAAATCAGTTGTGCCCTCTATCCAGGGATTTGTGGTACCCCCTCCATCAATTTGTACTAAAAAGAAAATTATCGGGAGTTAATTTCTTATTAATTTTCTTGACATCCAAATATATTGTAGGATCTGCCCGGATGTGTAGTGAGAGTAGTAATTGGAGTGCGTGCAAACTGACTAGGACACTCACGAATGTCAAAAGTTGTACCACGCTCACACTGGAGATCTGACTCATTTATACGCGTCATCGAAAAACATGACCGTGCCACGTGGTCGAGCACACACCTTAGCTTTTCCTTTTCTATCTTTGACATAATAATGCAATATGGAGGGGGTTAATTAAATTCTTGGCATCTTCTTTCCTCCCCCATCATATAGTCATTTCTTGTGCTAAAGTTTTGATATTCCTTGCAAAGAAGGAAAGTTTTCTCTTTTTTTTCTTCTTCAAAGAATTTGACTCTACAAAACTCAAAGCTGTTTCTTGGTGCAAAACCTAGTCTTGTTCTTCTTCTTCAATTTTTTTTTTTTTTTTTGGTGAACAAAAGAAGTTCATGAGCCAACACACAACAGCAACAACAACAAGAGAGATATCTGGTTAAAGCTTCAAACAACCTTGAGTTTGGGAAGATTTTCAAATGTAAGTTCAACCCACAAATTGTTGGATTTTGTTTCAGAATATAATTGTTTTATATAATTTCTTGAAAGAAAAAAAAAAAAAAAAATCTGAGAAAGAAGCTATGATTCTATTTTATTTTTGAAAAATACATTTCATTAGGAGAGTGTATATAAATTATATACAAAAATCTAGAGAGTTACAACTTAGGAAAATTCATAATCATAATCTTTAAACAATATCAATAAGTTGCATTAGTTATAATATCTTCTCATAAAGTTTGTATTTTTCGTCGAAAATTCTCGAATTTCTTTCGGAAAAACTCAGTAATCTTTGTTTCTTAATTGAATTAATCATAGTTTTTTTTTTTTTTTTTTTTTTTTGAATTAGATGAAGATGGAGCAAAAACAATATTGAAGATTAATGAGTTGATAATTAAAAAATGTTGAAATCAAATTCAAAAGAGAAGGGCAAATATTGTGAAGCAAAAGAAGAAGAAATGAGAAGCAGTGATGGGCAATATCGTAATTTCGCAACAAGTTCTAGGCCGCAATGGTCTAGAAATCCAAGAATCGTTAGAGTTTCTCGTTCATTTGGCGGCAAAGACAGACACAGCAAAGTTTGTACAATTAGAGGTTTGAGAGATAGAAGGATTAGACTTTCTGTTCCAACGGCTATTCAACTCTATGATCTTCAAGACAGGCTCAAGCTTGGCCAGCCTAGTAAGGTCATCGATTGGCTCCTCGACGTCACCAAACTCGATATCGACAAACTCCCGCCCCTCCAAATCCCGAACGGGTTCTCTCCCTTTCACCAACAAATGCTCTTCCCTAATTCATATCATGAATATTCAACTACTACTACTACTACTTCTTCTTCTTCTTCCTCTTTGCAATTTTGTTCTCTCCCTCCTAATCCTCCGACGTTCCCCCTCGACATCGCGAGCCGAACGACGGTGGAGAAAGGGATGAATAATTGGGATGTTATGGATTTAGGGCTACAAGAAAAAGCAGCAATGAAAGGGAAGTGGGTTAATCATGGAGGTAATAATAACAATAATAATAATGAAGTTCATGATCAAGATCATAACAATTCTAATTGTTACAATTACAATTCTTGTGATCAACCTTATTCTTGTTTGTCACTTTCACAATTTGGAAATGGAGCTTTGAATGTATCACAAGCTGAAGCTGCTCAAACAAGTTCTTCCCTTTTTTTCACTCCCTATGCTAATAATTCTTATATCACCAACCCATTATTTGAAAATCATATCCATTTCTTGACCTCAAATTCTCATGCTTTGTCCAATCCCTTCATGTCTTCATCTCTCCATCCTTTTGCCTCACAAAACTTGAAATTCTTTCCTCCAAATTTCAATTCCAAGCACCACGGAGGCCCCGGTAAAGATGGGGCGCCCAATGACGCGTAGAGCGGGAAGAAGCGAAGAAGAAAGGATGTGACCTTTATTATCTCTATCGTTCGTCCTTAGATGACATGGATTATATAAGAAAGTGAAAGATTTCGAAGTTTTATGATCTATGTCTAATATTTTTCGAGTTTTTTTTTCTTCTTATCATGGTTATAGTAAACGATTACGAGCATAGTTCGATTCGATACGCAAGGTTGTGATTTGGAGCTTAACTTCCCTTTAGAAAGAGCTTGTAGATTAGTGAACTTTTGGTTTTGAAAAAGTTTGTAAGAACAATGTCATTAATTATATATATATATTGCTATAATCTGTGAGTGTGTGTGTGTTGGAATATTATATATCACTACTTAATATGTTTTGGTTGATCCATATGATTAAATTTTTTGCTGCTATGTATGTATGGAAAATTAGTTGTTATTGCTCATGATAATATAGGGAAGGCAAAGGTTTGGAAAATTACCATATTTAAAAAAAAAAAAAAAAAAAAAAATAGGGACCAAAACAAGGACAGCTAGTAGAAATTCCAATGGCTAAGCCTAGTTGTGAGTATTATCGAAATAATAATCGTAGAGATATGCCTTCATTCCCTCACGATTATTTAGTCGAGAGTCTCGTTCTTAGGAATCTCAAAAGTGTAACTTGATTTGGGCCTTTATGTAGTTGGGTTATTTATTCTAATAGGGTTTTATGACAGTGCACTATGTAAATTCTCATAAAACCCTATATTCGTTCTCTTTTAGTAAAAAGTGTTTTTCTGGTTGCTCGTAGACGTAGCTAACATCCTGTTAGTGAATTATTAAAATTTGTATGTTTTTCTCTTTAATCTAATTTTAATTATTGTTTCGATTTTATAACATATTAGTAATTTATGTGCGCACGTATGCGTGTGTATATATACACACACACCCATCTAGACTATTATTATCAAGGAACAAATAGTTTAATCCTATAGTATTTTAATTTGTTGATAATTAGAAAATTTTGTATATGAAATATTAATTTTTAAGTAGGTAACCTACGTAGTTTAAACTTACAATCTTTTGATTTTTGATATTCTTTTGATCATTAAGCTAATCTATGAGATTAAGAAAGATGATACAATTTAAAATTTTGGAGAGGCTAGAGTTGTGATGAATATATAAAATGCGAAGTCAATGTCACGTTTGATAATCATTTGATTTTTTGTAATTTAAATTTGTATTTACCTAAAATCTATAAACTAAAGCGAGTATTTAGAAAATATTTTTGTTAGCTTTCCAAATTTTGATTTAGTTTTTAAAAACACAAAATTTAGATACGAAAGTCATGAAAATTGTAGGCTTAAATTTCAAAAACCATAAACAAAAAAACGACGTGGTTATGATCAAACGGAGTCTAAGTAATTTAATGGATTATTTTTGATTGACACATTAAATTACATAGGAAAGTAGATAGATTGTTACACCAAAAATTATTGTAAAGTGAACATAATGAATATAGTGAAGAATTATATATCATATAATAATTAACACACTATATATAATAAACTATTATTATCATCATTATTATTATTCAAGAACAAATCTTTGTAGATATATATATTAGCTTGTATAGAAGGCTGCAAGTAATCTCTTCCACAATCACACTAATTAATTAACTTTTTCCCCTTTATAACCTAGAAATATAAATTAATTATAGCAAAAATTATTGTAAAGTGAAAACATAATCAATATATAGATAGAGAAATTATGATGAACATATACTATATAATAATTATGGTAAAATTGTATTATTCTTTAAGAACATATCTTTGTAGTTAGATATGTTTATAGCTTTTATAGAAGGCCTACAAGCTACTATAGAGTAATCTCATGCAACAATCAATGAAGATATATTGTAGCAAAACTTACTATAAAGCTAACATATCTTTGTAGATTATATATATATATATATATATATATATATAATAGATGATATAATATTCAAAAAAAAAACTTTTGGTTTGTCATCATCATTTTTTTTTTTAATTCAAAAAATTTAAAGATCAGTAGATTTGAATATGTATTCTCTTAGTTATTAAGTCATACAGATATGTTACTAGAACATTTCTCGTTAACAATTACTATACATTTTTATTATATTTGGTTACAAAGAGGGTTTGAAATATACTTTTTTAATCATCTAATAAACGAGATCATAAAGAGAGTTATACTAGTTATATACCTGTTTCAAATAATTATAATTACGTACATCCAATATTTTTTTGTAACAAATCATGGGTGTAATTCTAACCTTACGCCCAACTATATCATTCTAGTTGAGTGTTTTACAAGCAACTCGATTTTATGAATCTGATTCTATTAAATATTATATTTGATTATCAAAAAATTGCATAAGAAATTAATTTTTAGAAAGAAATTAAGTCACGATAGATTGAACTTATTCATCGCGTTTGATTCTAATTTCATATTCTACTAAATGGGGGAAATGGAGTAATTTATTTTCACTAACTTCACAAAGCTAAGTTAAAAAGAACAACAAAATTTGTGATGAACAACAACAAAACAATCAAAAGAACAAACCCTTCTTTCTTTTTTTTGTAATAATTTTAGATTAGGAAATGTCATCTTTAAGCCAAAATGAAACATTGAGAACAACTTAGAAGTAAAACTGACAAAGAAATAAAAGCATATGTTTTGGTGTATACATTTGATTGAATTGTCACAAAGAGACCAAATAGAAATGAGGAGACAAAGAACCAAAAAAAAAAACAAACAGTTTTTGAAAAACACAAAAAAGTAGTTTTCAGTTTTCAGTTTTCAGTTTGTCTGTCATTAGTTAAGTTGTGTTTGGATAACTTGTAAATCAAACTTTCACAGTGAGTTGTTAAAAATAAAGTGAAATGGAAGATTCTTTAGCAAAGAAAAAAAAAGGGTAATTTTTAGAATGTGTAATTTTTTTTTTTTTTTTTTTTTTTGAAAATGAAAATGAAAATGAAAATGAAAGATGAGAAAAAGATTGGAGAGATAATGTGTCTCTCAAGCAGCAGCATTGGTCACAAGATCCAAGAAAATAGTGGAAGGCAATATTAATCCTCAAAACCCACTTGTTGTGTTGCATTGGACAAACCCCCTCTCCACTGTCACTATCCTTCTTCATTATTTTCTTTTTGTTTTGTATCTTATAATCCTATGACATCGTCATCGACTATTTTTGCAAGACATAAAAAACTAGTTGCTAATTATAAATATCGACTATGTTAAATAATATATTAGAAACACACGTCCTTGAGGAAGCCCTCGCATTCAGAATCGTGTGTTAGGATATATATGTGCGATTCATACGGATCGTGAATTGGGAAAAAAGAAAAGTATAATTATTTTTCTTCGTATTAGTGATAAATAACCTCTAAATAGAATGATCGCTATGAATTGAATTGATAATATTTTCTATGTTGTTTTGACCTTTAGACTAACTTATAAGTTATAATGGTTATTTATTGTCCTTCTCAACAATTAAAAAAGAAAAAGAAAAAAAGCAACCCTTTAATTTTGCCCCCACAATGTCTGTGGTCCTCTCTCTAGAGAAGAAAGAAGTGGGGAAATTTTTGTGTGTGGTAAAATGAAAGATGGTTTTACATCTATGTTTGCCTTTTGTCTTATTACATTTATTGTAATTTATGTGAGATTTGAATGAAATTATAAGTTGATTTTGAAAGGCTTTACCTTGTAACTTTTTAAAGAGAATGATGGTTGTTTTGGTAGGCAAGCAGCATGTTTTTGCTTTGTGTTCATAAGTAGTCATCACTCAACTAAGTTATAACATAAAGAGGGCACTATTGATATCGATTTTCAGAATCGAACCTGTGACGCCTGGTGTTGAATTGGATTAGAATCAAACAATGAAACCACTACGCCACCAACCAAACAAAGGTTTGCCTTGAACTATGAACACAAAACATGATATAACAAAACTGTATGATCCAATTGACATTAAGATAAAAATATTTTCACACTTTGGATCTTTTTGTTTTGTTTTCTTTAAGGTTATATGTTTGATATTATGTTTTATAAATAGATTGTTTTTTATATTAAGATTTTTTTGGGTAATGAAGTTTTAAGGAAAACAAAATTGAATCCCTACACCCTCCCCCTTGAAGGCTGTGAAGAAGGTATGGAGATTGATGCCTTTTCCCATCTCATTTTTCATTATTGTACTGTGACCACTTCCTCCCTCCCCCTCCCACATGTGCTTTGTTTAAAGGAATTAAAAAAATAAATAATTAAAAAAATATAAATAATAATAAGTTTTTACATTTTTTGGACTGTTATTAGCCAATTACTTATTATTGCATTGGATCTTTCTTCATTTGTTTAGCCTACAATTTACTTCATAAGAAAATAAGGATGCTTAAGTCAAAAAAAAGAAAAGAAAAGAAAATAATGATGCTATCAAATGAAACAGATAACAGAAGTGCAGAGTTGGTAGAATGAACTAAGAACAGAATATTTTCATTGATTTCTAATTCTTTTGGTCAAATATATTGCAAAACAACCAACCAGCTCAGAGCTTCTTCTAATCACAGATTATTGGAATAGGGAGAAGCAATAGCAGATGTTTATGTGTGAAAGAAAATATATGAAGCATGAAAGCCAGTAGCTAGCTAATGCATGATGATGCTCTATAGCTTTGTCTTGCAAAACTCTGCCTTACCGAGAAACGATCTCGTTAACCAAGTCTTTGAATATCAATCGCTCGACATCTAATACCACACCATAGACATCAACGTGAAAATCTGTCCACTTCTTCGACTCACGCATCACGTCGTCTTGCAGAATGCTTTTCGAGTCATTCTTCTCTTCGTCGAAGTTGCATTCGAACTTCTTGGCTTGACACTTATCAATTTCATTGCACAATTGCTTCAAAATCTTTTGCCCACTAAAAGATTCTTTTGCGATCTTTGATGGTTTCGACCATGGCTCAGAAGCAGGACCATCAATGAGAGCTAGTTTTTCGACAAGTATCTCATTTACGACATCAAATATGAGCTTGCGTTGAAATTTCTCCGCGTTTGGATAGGAAGCTCTAGCAAGGTTAAACCCTTCTTTTGGTGGCAAACCTCCCGCCTTCGTTTTTTCTAAATCATAGAATATTCCTGGGTTGATGGGATTATTAGAAGGATGATGCTGAAATGAGGTCATGCGACTCATGCCTGACCTGAAATCTCGAAGTAGATGGCCGGAAGCTAACAGTATCTCCGAGATGTATCCGTGCTCTGGATTGGTATTCTCACCCAACAATCCTCCATCATAATCTTTCTCTACTTCATCATGTTGCAAGTTCAAGAGTCTAAGCTCATGAATCAGATCTTCAATATTTTCACCATTGACCTCCACATAATGATTTGAATCCAAAGGATTTACAAAGACGCCATCCGAAAGATTGCATCGAGCTTCACAACGCCTCTCATTAGAATCTAGAGATTCATCATCTATGAGACAAGAAGTTATACAGTAAAATCAGATAAAACATATAAAACTTACTGTCAATAAGAGATTTCTAATGTGGTTTAGTTGGACTCGTTTTTTTACGAAGCGGCTGCCATGTTTTCTTATATGTGGATCAACACAAAGTCCGGATGTTTTTTTTTTCAAATTGAAAACCAATTTTTATTCGGAAGAATTGAAAGATAGAAGGTTCAAATGATTTTGGATGACATAATCTTTACCTTCAAGAGAGGCATCAAGGATGGTTGTAATCTTTCTCACAGGAGATGCAACATCCTCTCTATATAACGAGCCATCAAGGACCGAAACAGGGCTGGGATGCTCAAGTGCTATCGCATCTTGTTCCATCGTTGATCCATCTTCACTGATTGCCACCATCGACAACTGATCAAGAAAAAATATTAGTTAGTGGTACACAACTAAAAGATGAATGAAAAGAAAACAAACAGAAGATAACCTTTTTAACCGAGCTAGTTGTTAATAATTCAGCAGCCTCCATCGCTTGCCTGTTGTCGCCATCGATTTTGGTTGATTGCATGCTGCTAATAACCTCAATGTCCAACTTTGAGTCCAAGGATAAGTTTGCATCTGATTGTTGGGTCATATCATCACTTCGGCAACTTAAAGCTCTCGATTCATTGCTCATTTCGCTTGATTGATCATCACCTAGACTAACATTAGAAGACATGGGATTTATCTTCTCATGGTGGCGGTTCGAATCTGTCTGCTTCGTTTTTCTTTTGGGTTTGTTTGTATCGGATTTAGGGGGATGGGATCGTTTCTCCGCCTCAGCCTTCCTCAGTCTCGGTCTAGGACTAACAGAATCTGTACTTTTTATTGAGCTTGCGGTGCTTTCTTTAGATACGAGTAGTTGTAGTTTTGGAGAAGTTTGTGGTGATCTTATACTTTTAGAAATCGGCTTCTTCTTAGAGGTAATGACAGCAAGATCCATTTGAATGTTTTTAGGAAATTGTGATCTGGTTTGGCTACTGTTAGAACCTTTCTTACTAACCTGAAATCCTTCATTTTGAACCTTATGGACTGTTGGGAAGCAATCCATTGGCATCATTGAGGTTGATATAACTGATTTATCAACAAGTTTAGCGGGTCTCATGATGATAATTGGAGGTTCGCATGCCTTTGAAGAATTAGGTTCAGTAGTAGTGGCAGACGTCCTTCTGTATCGTTGACTCGTCAGCCTAGTCTTTTGATTAGGACTAGAAGAACTTGGTTCTTGGTTTCTTTGAATTCCAAAAACTGGACTTTGCTCTTCCATTCCCATTTCAGATAGTGCTCTAACTTGAATAGCTTCTAGTATCTTTTTAAGTGCTCTAAGATCCTTGCTGGACTGTTCGAATTCAAGATCTTTCAGCCTCATCTCGACTTCACCATGAGCAAAGTGAGAAGAGCTTTGTGGTGGGCTTTTTACAGGCCTAAAAGCTGTGCTTTTAGGATTTTGAGTTCTATCTTGCTTCCTCCAAGGTGCAGTTTCAATAGGGAGCCTTGTAGCTGGAATAGGCTTCCGAGTCAGATCAAGATTTTTCCATCGTGGTGAAGTCGGGCATTTAGATGAGCTTTTATCAGAGGCAGATGTTTTCAGATTTCTAGATTCTAATGATTTTGCAAAAGATTCACCACAAGATTGAGTATCTGTAGCTGAGAACAAATCTGGCAATGATTCTAGACCCATCAATTTTGCTACAACACTCGGCAGCCGCTTCTGATTGCCTGAAGAATGATGAAGCTCAGGAGCTATGTCAGTCGAGCCGTTACTATTTTGAACATTACTACAAATAGGAATTCTAGCTGAATCTGAGCTAAAACCACATACAGGATTCTCCCTGCTGTCTAGTGAGAGTCTAGGGGCCTCTTTCACTTTAGAACTAGATTTGGAATTTCTCGATTTAAAGGAGAACTGTTTTCTTTCTGTACCATCATAAGAAAGTCGTGGAGAATCCCTTGAAACCGAACTCTTTCCACATTTTGCTTCATTTTCATAAGATGATCTTGGACGTTCTGTATCTTCATTGAAGTTCCTGGATGCATCTTTTAGCTTAGCAAGAACTCTAATAGACTCCTCGATATCAATCGGAACATCATGTTTTCGGTTTCTTCCAGCTCTTGAAGAAATCTCTGCACATTTGGACATTGGAGGGGGTCTTGGAGAGTCTCTATATTTTCCACCATGATCAAAGCTGTCCTCATCGGTTATTTTAATGAATGATGTTCTTACTTCTCTATGCATAGAGTCTTTTACTCTATGTTTAATATTGAATGGTTGCCTCTTTGAATAGCTAGAGGTGTTCGAATGATCCAATGCCGACCCCATCGAAAGGCTTTCAAGAACATCAGTCCCCTTTAAGGATGAAGCCTCAAGTTTTGCAGTTTTACTGCACTCCAGAGAGGACAGAGGAGATGAACAAGAGGAGACAGAGTCTCTGGTTGATTCTGCAGTCACACTTTGTTTTTCACACGCATTCTCATTCAGACTTGATTCCTACACAAATAAGCGTGCAATATAACTAGTTATACTACTTGTATCAAGATGGGATTCGAATAATTAGTCAGCACGAGATGATGTTCAAATTGGTTGCAAATGTATCTTTTCAAAGGTTGCATCTATTCTGTTGCTATCAAATCAAAAGAAAAGTTGGCATGAGAAAATTAGGATCTTACATTTGCTTTCTCATGATGATGTACAGTGCTTACAAAGTCACCACAATTTGATTGGGAATGACCTGTTAATGACAAAAAAAGAGAGAGACATGAAGCATAATTGAAGAGAGTAGTTTAGTGGCCTATTGCTGAGGAGTACTGTGACTGAAAATTCATAGAAACAATAGCTATAGCGATTGTCACATTGTTCTATACAGTGATACACAATAACCAGAAAAAAAAGAAGAAGAAGTGGTAGTTTAAACTTCAACCAGAAGCAGTAACTGAAGCACTTGGGGGTGTTTGGATGAAGGGATTTAGATAGGAGTAAAAGTGTCTTGGAGAAGATAAAAGCCTGTTTGGTGTGAGGAGTTAGAAGTGGTTGAAGTAGGAAACCCTTGTTTGGTATGAGAAGTTATAAGCGTTTGTGGCAGAAACCCCTCATTTGATATGAGGGAGTGGTTTGGCATAATTGCGATGATGTGAGTTTACGGGGGGATATTATGGAGTGCTAATAGGTGTTTTTGGGCACATTTTGGGCTGCTTTTGTTCTGTCAAACTTGGGGTTAGACCAACCACTGTCCAACCCCTCCAAACACCTTTATCCAAAAATCCACAAGCATTTTTTTAATATCTTTTTCATGTTCTTCATGATGAATACAAATTTTTTGCAGTCAAACATCCAAGATGTACTAAACATCATCCCCTTCCTTCGAGGTCAATCAGGACCCTTCCACATTAAAAGAAACGTGAAAACTAGTGATTTATTGAAAAGAAAAGACTAGAAATAAGAATGAAAAAAAAATTGTGCATATAAAAATCCACAGGATAAGCTAAGGTCAGTAACAAAATACAAAACAGCAATGACATGAAGGAATCTAAGACTAGATAATTACCAGGTGTGAGTCTGTTGTGACTAATTCGCTTCGTGGTGGTCGCATTATGACGATCGAATATATGGAAAATACCAGTCATACATCCTATTTGCTTTCGCAAATCAGGATTGTCTTCTGTCAAAGAATGTAGAAGTTTTGCAGCCATATCTTCTATTCTCTTCTCAAACAATTACGCTTTAAAATTAATCTTCCAAACCAACAGATTATGCCATTTGATCCTCCATACTAAGAACTCTGAGCCTCAACATGATCCAAGAGTATTAATCCAGCAACTGGACTGAGCGTTTCATAGAATCAGAATCTGACTTCAATCTCTTTTTTCTTGCCTCATAAATATGATAAGTCTAGACATAAATCTAGGCTCTCAATACTCCCAAAATGGAAAGAAAAAAAGGCTGTAAGCCTGTAATTTCCATTAGAAACTCTGCTAAAGAGATTGCTACACAAAGAACATTAAAAGACTTCCTTGTTTATACCATAAATTAAAACCAACAGATCCTAATCCAGCTAATCACTGCTCAAAAAACAATCTCTCTCAGATCACCAGTCAGAATTTTCAAAGCAAAATCTTGCTCCCACAAAATTTCCCAGTTGGGTTAGGCATGAAACACTCCCAAAATCAGAATAGGAAAAAGAAACAACCCCAGAGAAAGAAATCAAACAACAAAAACAAGAAGAAGCCACAAAACGAGAGACACAGAAACAGAATGGTGCAGATTATAAAGCCAAATACAGAAACAGTCAAAGAATCAGCAAGTTACAATACCTAAAAAAGTGAAACGTGAAATGGGAATTGAACAATCAGAAGAAGAGAGAAATAGAATAACAATAATTGATAATAAGTGGATCAGATGTTTGTGCCCTAATTTTAATCGGCCATATGTGAGGGTTCCATGTGGAATTCGTAAGTGTGTGGGTCACAAATTGGTAAATGTGCATGTGATTTTGTCAAAAAAAAATCACTGAAGAGAGGATTGGATCAAGAACGGAATTCCATTCTGTACTGAAAAAAACGGAGAAGAACAAACAAAATATTCCTCTAAACCTTCAAACGCGTCAGATTCTGGGTTTCTGCAACGTACTGATTAACAGTACAGCGAAGAATGAAGATCAGAGTTTTTTTATTTCCATTTATATTCGCACAAAACAGAGCATGTGGTTACTTAAATAAACTCTGTCTCATTTTTTTTTTAGTTTACAACGAGTGGGAAGTGAGTGTTTTTTTTTTTTTTTTTTTTTTTTTTCAATTTACTCTCGCTTTATTTTATTTTATTAATTTTTTTTTTCAAAAATGTCCTAAAATCTTTTTTTTGGAAAGTATTAATGTATTTATATAACAAAAAAAAAAAAAATAGTGAGGACGTTTGGATTTAGAGTTTAAGAATATTTAGAATTAGCATTTAAAATGAGAATTTATTTTGCGTATTTAGAAGAAATAATTGCAGTCAAAAACTTGTTTGAACGTAGTTTTTAAAAGTGTTTAAAATTATAATTTATTTTAAATATTTAGAAATAATGATTAGTAACGATTGCAGTCAAAAAACTTGTCTGGATATAGTTTTTTAGAATATTTAATGTATTTAGAATGAAAATTTATTTTAAACACTTAAAAGTAATGATTTATTTTAAGTTTTTAGAAATAATGAATGGAATCAAAATTTTGTATGTATATAATTTTTTAAGAGTATTTAGTAAATACTAATTTGAAATACTACTTCAAAATCTCATTCTAAACATTCTCTATGCGTTCTAATCTTCTTGTCTTGAAAGTTGAACTTAAAACGTTAATAAAAAAAAAAAAAACTATTACCTAACAACGTTTTCATTTACATATTTTAATTATAATTTTTTGATATTTTAATTTGTTTTTCGAAATTTTCAATTTTATCCTTCTTTTTTAACAAATTAATGGAATAATATCAATGGACTGACTAACTCCTTCAGTTGAACTGGTCAAAAGGACACTAGTTCAAATTTTTTAACTCATAAAAAGAAAAAAGAAAAGAAAGAGTAAATTGTCTTTTTTTAATCAAAATTCATTGTGTTATTTATTTTTATTTTTTTTCCTTCTAATTTGTGCATACATTAGGCGAATGATATAATAATTCAATTGCAAAAAAACATGTGCGAGGGAAGAAAATATTTGACATAAAAATACAAAATTTTGTGACTTTTTGTAACATGTGGGTCTCAACTTTAATGAAGACTAAATATTTTATGGAAATGTAAAATAAACATTAGATAAATAGAAAGAAATATAGTTTTAGTTACATCATGTACAAACTAATCCAGTTCGATACCACGTCACGAGTTTGATTTTGAAAATAGTTGAAGTCCTCTCTCCCAATATATTTTGAAAACGCTTAACCAATTGTTACTGTATGAGACTAAAACGAGTATAACTCAGATGACATTAGTGATAAACACGTAACTAATTGTTACTGTATGAGATTAAAACGAGTATAACTCAGATGACATTAATTGAGATATGTGGTTGAAGTTTTTTTTTTTTTTTTTTTTTTTTTTTTTTTTTTTGTGGGGGAAAGGAAAAAAAAGGGGGGGGGGGGGGGGG